>ML804373.1:10160-48509 GCA_009831015.1 Picea engelmannii
GTTGTTTTAGTTTCTTGGAGTCTATAATTATGAATGATTCTTAGTGGTGATATTTTTTGCACCTTGTCATCGTCAGAGATCATTTTGTATCCCTACTCAACTTTCCTATTTGTGTCCCTAAGTCAATATTAAAGGGGGATTTTCGAATGTGTTGGTAAACTTTGACTAAGTGGACATTATTATCGAAGAGCCTCAATCAACAATCGGCTCACAAGGAGTGAATGTGTCACAAGTGGGATTTGAACCTAGGTGGGGAGGATAACAACTTCTCTTATCTACCACTTAAGCTAGACCCAACTGACATACACCATGCAATCAAATAATTAAATAAAATTTTATTTTAGAGTGGAGTTTTCCACCCCATGGAAGTTTCTCCACTATAACTACGACGCCAATATTTATGTGATGATGTGAAAATATGATGAAACATTTGTCCATTATTTCAAAAATACTTAAGATTAGCATTTAGAAAACAACATATACATTTGTGAAAAACAACATTTAAAATGATGACAAACAAATTGCTAATATTAAATTGTATTGAGAAACTAATACAAATTAAAAAATCTTTTAAATTATTCTAATGATAAACCAAATAAACTTATAATACACATGGATAATAGAAAATGAATGCATACATGCAAATTCAATGATATTGAAAGGAGCTTGAATGATCTCCAAATCATTCAATGATATTGAAAGGAGCTTGGATGATCCAAGTCATGCATAACACTGAGAACTTTTGATTTTGAATCATAAAGCATATGATAATGGTTTCTACTCACAAACAATAAATGACTTACCAAGTACTAAATCAAATAAAAATATCTAAAAACCAATCCAAGTTACTTAATACAACGAGACACATCATAAATCATTATTAACAACTTCCTATAATCATTCTTAACAACTTCCTAAACTTATATAGATCCTCTTTTGTAAGTTTTTACTTGTAAAGAGACTATAATTTTTTATCCCTAGAAATTTAAAACATACCTACACAATTTCCATTTAATACCTCTTTGAAAGCTCCGTGACATGAATAACACTTCTTGAAATCATGATTTGAAGGAGTAGTTGCATGTTACAGATAGAGATAAATTGGAAGTTGCATCCTTCTCAATAGAAGAATAATGCTTCTTGAAACCATGTTCTATAGGAATAATTGCTTATTAAAGATTGAGAGAAAATGGAAGTGAAACTTAATTTGAACCATATGACCAACGTTGAGATTAACAAATCCCAACCATTATTGAACCAGGGCGAGCTAGGGCTTGCTAGGGTTTGAATAATGGTGGCGGCTACCTCAAGGATGCAGATGGCTACGATACCCCTGGTAAATGGTAAGAGATTATGAGATCTGGTAGATACCCTGTAGACAATACATATGAGGTGGAGCTTAGTTATAGGACTAATAATAGATAGGAGGATAGGATCCTAGTTGATAGGAAGTAGGTAGCATATATGGCTTGGTGCTCTGACCAAATTGAGGATGACTTGTGGAGCAAGGAAGGATTATTTAAATCTGACAAAGAGTACAGTGAGGAACTATTAAAAACTAAGGCAAACAAGTACAAAAGGGGCCATGTTTTAATGCACTTAAATCTTGTGCCAATTTTGAGACAGTTTTATTGACAATTGGCAGGTCGGATGGAAAACAATATGAGAAAATATACATCGCATTCATTGATGACCTATTCGAACTTGAATCGAAGGGACATATCAGGCCTACAACTGGAACTAGTCGGACTCTCCCTGCCCCACTCTCTTTGGAGAGACAGGAAGGAAACTCACATGTAGTGCATTGTCACAGAAGGGATTTCAATACTGGGGGTAAAACTGGCGATCCGTCAAATTCTGCTGCATTAAATAAGCACCCCACAAGTTTTAGGGTTGTGGAAGGTAAATATAAATAAACGAGCTACACTGAACATAGGGTTTCAAAATAAAAAAACGTGGAAGCCGAGGAAAAATAACTCTAAAATGGTTTTGGGTCGTGATGTGGGGCTGAAGGAAGTTTCTTACCAATATCAACACTGGTTGGCCGATTTAGCTGTTGGACTTGCTCGATGGTGGATGTAGGTAGGTGGACAGAGGAAAATTGGAAGTTGTTCTTGGGTTACACTCATGAAACCATGGTGCTGGTCCGAGGCTGGTTCTGCTTCCGATTTAGGAGTGTTGAAGACGCGAAGAATATATTAAACAAGTTTTGGTTATGTCGGAGTGGCAACCTCATGCTAAAGAGGTGGACACACTATTTTAATCCTGAGAAAGAATTTATCAGATTCAGGCACATGTGGGTATTAATGTCGGGATTCCCACTGGCATTTTGGAAACTGGAAGTGTTTAAATCTATGGGTGACGCTCTGAGTAAGTTTCTGCATGTGGACAAACATTTATCGGAGGGAGAGGACCGTAGAATGGGTAAAGTCTTATTTGAAGTTGTTCTGGAAAAAGGATTATCGAAGTTCCTGGAAATTGATTGGAGGGCCTGGTTCATACACAAAAATTGGACTATTGGGGGATCCCGTTTCGGTGCATGGTCTACAAGGGGGTGGGACACTTAAAAAAAAATTTCCTAGGAAAATAAAAAAAGATTTCGGCGTGGAAGAAGGGATAGATGGAGGACAAATAGTTTTTCATTTTTACTGTTGAGAAGGAAGAAAAAGTGTTGGAAGGAGAATCAATAAATGGCTCAATGGATCCGACTACACTCCTAGGTAAGTTAAAAATACACTCTCCTGCTCTTTTTTGTTCCCTTTTGTCGAAAGAAATGGATTGGTTAAAGAGTTTTGTTACGAAAATCTGTGGTAATAATGAAAACTCTGTTAACTTTAGTAAGTTGGATTTTAGAAGTCAAAAGGTTGTTAACCCTTGGGAACAAGGAGAAGGGTCGGGACTGAGTTTTGTGGGCACGGAGGGCCTTACGCCAGATGAGAAAGGGGGAGGGATACTGGAGGAGGGTTTTGGTGCTGAGGGGGGGAAGTTTAAACCTATTAGACTTTGATCTTTCGTTCACAGGGGGAGAAGGTATGGTTGAAGAAACTTTTCTGGATTCTAGCAAAAAACTTTCAGTTGTACCAGAAAACTCTTTTGAAATAGTTTAGATAGTGATGGATGAAACAATTCCTTTATTCAAGGAAAATGGGGATACAACTGAGTCTGGAAACTATGATCTTTTATAACAGGCTATAAACCAATAAGTGGAGGACTCATTAAAAGAATTCCTACCCTTCTATAAATAAGTGCTAAATAGAACCCCTCTTAAGATTGTTTCTGGAGAGAAAAACCACTTTGGGCCTAACCCAAAAACAAAAAAGATGCCCCAATTTAAAACGTTGGTGGGTGGGGAAATAAATTGGAGATCTCAGTTAATAAAGGGACTATTTTTGGGGGGCTGTAGAAATATTTCTCGCTAATCAAAACCAAGAGTGCTAGAAAATTCGTAAAATAGAAAGAACAAGAGGGAAACTTAAACTTGAAGGTATCGGAGGGACCTCGGGCACTTATATAAAAGAAATCCCTAGAAAGAGGTAATAAATGATAGTTATATTCCTAAACATTAGAGGACTGGGGGGAAATACAAAAACTTTAGCCCTCAAAAGACATTTTGATTTGGTAAAACCAGATCTAGTCATTGTTGGATTACTGATAGTGGGGGTGAATCAATATTAGAGCAATTTAATCCCTTTTCACCATAAAATGCAAGTGTTATATCAACGTAGCATTATCATCCAATAGTTTTTGAGTAAATAAGTAATGAACAAATGAGCAATCACACACATACACAATACACCAATGTTTTACGTGGAAACCCAAAGAGGGAGAAAACCACATAATGATTTTTCTTATATGTCTTTAAGAATTACATTCATTGGAAGCAACAACTTCATTTGTTTTCCAACTGCAACTGGAAGGAGACTCTAACCCCCTATTTTATCAGGCTACAACCCGAGGGAAGCTCCAACTCACTAATTCTCTGGCTACAACCCCCTAGTTTCTCAGGCTACAACCTGAAGGAAGCTCCAACTCCCCAATTATCTGGATACAAAAAAAAGGAGGCTACAACCCACTATGTTCTGCGGCTACAACCACCTGTCCTTTCGTCGTCCAACCGCCCTGATGTATAAGTAGAATGATGGAACCATTGGCACACTATCACTGTGAGATATACTGCTGTAAACATGTACAAATAAACCTGTAATAACCTGTACCAATCAACCTGTGCCAACATGTACCATACATCAACCTGTACCATAAACAAATGCATCAACCATGCACCAAACCTGTATAAATAACCTGTCACAATAACCTGTCCAAACAACCTATAATCAACCTATACCATAAACAAGTGCATCAACCATGCACCAACCTGTACCTCAACCTGTACCATCAACAAGTGCATCAACCATGCACCAAATATGTACCAATCATGTATCAAATACACATAAACTATGACTCATCAATATGTACCAACATCATCAACTATACACCTCATGTATGTGGCAACTCATCAACTACTTGTCTCAACCATGTACCCAGCATGTACCTAAACCAAAAGCCCTCATCAATTTCACCATCCAAATCTGATTTCTAACTCTGTACTAGACATGGTGTATATGATCAAATACCTACAAACCTTCCTTAACTTTAACAACAAGATACTATCATTTTCATCAAACTTTACTTTAGTCTCACATGACTAATTTTGGATTAGTCAACAACCCTAATTTGAAATAATAATAACTATGTATCTGTAATGAATAAAGATATGAAAATAATACATAATGTTCTTCAGTGTCTTTTATGCAATTCCTCCAAGTTTCACTACTTGAAACCTCTCAGAAAAGGAGTTATAGACCAAATGGCATACCTTGTTGAATTCTTGCTTATTCTAGAGAGCAAAATTAGAGAGCGTGCCCTGCACGAAATATTTATTGTATGGATTCGAAAATGGTACATAGAATACTAAATACTGTACTCTAACCAATACATTTGGTCTTACTAATTTGGATCTGTTATGAAGAATTTATGACGTTTTTACCCGAAACACATGTTTTAGACTAGTTTCAGGACTAAGCCTCAAACCCTATTTTCCATGGAGTGTAACTCCAAAAATACAATGACCCACAAGCTAATTTTTTTATCACAACTACTTGGATATGTTTTCTCAACAACCTCCCAATTTCACGGTCTGAATCATTCTAGAAAACAAGTTATTGTGAAAATGGTGAGATATCCTTCGACCTTCTTTACTTCACCTTCCCTCTGAAATTCGGCTTAGATATCCTTTGGTTACCTTAGTCACTTGTAGATATTCAATATGCTCAAGTGATTAAAATGAGAGAGTATTGCCTCTTATTTATACTTTCATGTAGCTTCCTCAAGGGGTTACCTTTTAACCATCTTAAACCACTTTCGTTATTTTAGGGTTAACCCACTTCTAACCACTTGTCCACTTAGTAATTTATCCATTAAATTTATTATTTAAATAAAAAATTTTGTATCCACTTTGACTTATAGTACACTCATGACTTCACTTTATTATTTAAATTACTTTCTAACCATCTTAACCCAATTTCCTTATTTTAGGGCTAACCCACTTCTAACCACTTGTCCACTTAGTAATTTCTCCATTAACTTTATTATTTAAATAATTTGTTTTGTATTCACTTTGAATTATAATACACTCATCACTTCTCTTTATTATTTAAATAATTTCTTCTTTGCAACCACTTTGACTACTTTGACCTTTTGGGGCTTCTAGATGACTTATGAGGGTTCTCCAACTTCACATGGCCATAACTCTCTAACCGTGAGGAGTTATGTGACGTTCCACATACCACCGGAAATGGCATGACATTTACTTTCCATCTAGAATAGTCTTACCTGCAAATATATCAAAACTCATACCATTATCCATCAAACAAACTTGGGTCCATTACCCAAACCTTTGTGGTACCAAAATTCTCTACCAGACTTTCTTCAAGGTTTGACACCAATGAAAACCAACCCAATTAATCAACAATATCCCCCTTTGGAATTGATGGCAACACTCTGATGCAATACTGAAGTCATATCACTCATGCTCCCCCTGTGACTATCGTTCCCGTTGGAACCATGCCTCTATGCTATTTCTCCAAGCATTTACCTTTGCATATGATAAATCTCTCCCCTTTTGTCATCAATGGAAAATGTATCTTTCTATCAGGGGCTGCTCTCTTGAACTGAAATGTCCTTGGGGATACTCCCCCTGACTGAACCTTTAATGAAACAAATCCCTTGACCTGAACTGTCCTCTGTATGGTGCTTCTTTGTGTAGATCTAAGACATATAAGATAGACATTCAAAAACATTCATTTGGGAGTAGAAATTACTCTAAGTCTCTGGAGAAGATACTCAAAGGATTCTCTTGGAAGCGATTTTGAAAAGATGTCTACCACTTGTTCTTTTGTGCCCACATATTCAACTCTGATGTTCTTCTTTGCAACCTCTTCCCATAGAAAGTGATACTTGTTTGGAATGTGCTTTGTCTTGGAGTGCATCACCAGGTTCTTTGAGATACTGATGGCTCTTGTATTATCACAATAGATTGGAATGGGCTCATCATACTCAACATGTATATCTGTTAGAGTTTGTTTCATCCATAGAACTTGTGTACAACATGTTGCTGCTGCAATATACTCTGCCTCGATTGTGAATAAGGATATTGATGATTGTTTCTTGCTTAGCCATGATACTAAACACTCACTCAAGTAGAACGCTGCTCCACTTGTGCTTCGTCGGTCATCAACGCAACATGCCCAATCTGCATCTGTGTAGGCAATAAGTGATAGATCCTTTCCTTTTGGATACCATAATCAAAACTCTTATGTTCCTTTGAGATATCTGAAAATCCTCTTCACTGCTAATACATGCGATTCCTTTGGTGATGCTTGAAATCGTGCCACCTGTCCAACTGCCTGCATTACATCTGGTCTGGATGATGTCACATATAGTAAGCTACTAATCATTTACCTGTATTTCCTCTGGTTTGTAGACTTTGAATCATCACCTTTTCTCAACTTGCAATTGGTTTGCATAGGAGTGGTAACCGGTTTGCAATCTTCCATTTTGAACCTATTTAGCATTTCTTTGATATAATTAGCTTGAGAAATAAAAATTTCTTGGTTGCTTTGACATATCTGAAGACCCAGAAAGAAGGATAGTTCTCCGAGTAATGACATTTCAAATTCATTCTGCATATCCTTTGCAAATTTCTGGCTTAACCTGTTATCATCACTTCCAAAAATAATATCATCAACATAAAATTCAATTAATAAAATACTGTATTGAGTTACCTTGATGTAGAAGTTGTTGTCTACACTTCCTTTTCTGAACCCTCCCTGTTGTAGATATTTATGCAGTCTAGAGTACCATAGTCTAGGAACCTGTTTTAGACCATACAAGACTTTCTTCAATTTACACACATAATCTGCATTCTATGACAACTGAAATCCTTTTGGTTGTTCAAAGTAGACTTCTTCTTCAAGTTCCCCATTCAGAAAAGTGGATTTCACGTCCACTTGATACACTTTAATATTCTTGGAGCATGCATAAGCTAAAAGCAATCAGATTGCTTCCATTTTGGAAACTGGGGCAAATGTCTCTTCAAA
The DNA here is from genome assembly GCA_009831015.1 of Picea engelmannii. Classification (NCBI taxonomy): domain Eukaryota; kingdom Viridiplantae; phylum Streptophyta; class Pinopsida; order Pinales; family Pinaceae; genus Picea; species Picea engelmannii. The sequence goes on from ML804373.1 coordinate 17,816, forward strand.
GTTGATTCCTTCAACATGTGCGTATCCTTTACATAACAATCTAGATTTTTTCCTTGTAACCTGTCCATATTCATTCATTTTATTGCTAAATACCCACTTTGTGCCAATCACATTCTTATTATTTGGTCTTGGAACCAATTCTCAAGTGTCATTTTTCTCTATTTGATCCAATTCTTCATCCATGGCCTTATTCCACAATTCAGCCTTGCTGGACTCTTCAAAACTGTTTGGTTCAATCATAGATGAGAGTGATAGGTGGGTTTGTTCCGGTGAATGGATTCTTCTTCTAGTCTCAAATCCTGCATCTTTGTCTCCAATAATCTGATTTGAAGGATGATTCTTCTGTACTCGTTTGCTCGGTGTATTTGGAGGCACTTGCTGAACTTTCTCTTCTACTTCTTTATGATCCTCTTCATCTTCCCCTTGTACTTCTTCTTCATCTTCTGCTTCTTCTTCGTAAAACTGTTCCATTGATTCATTTTCTTCTTACTTTAATTCTCGTCTACCTATTTCATCAAATGTTACATTGATTCTTTTCACAACTTTGTTCAACCTTAGATTGTAATACTTGTATGTTTTCCTTGTACTTGAGTAGTCAACAAGTACTCCTTTGTCCACACGAGAGTCAAACTTTCTCATTCTGCCATCTTCTCTTTTGATGTAGCATTTTCTTCAAAATACTCTGAAGTGCTTCACATTTGTTGGTCTTCCTTTCCATAATTCATAGGGAGTTTTGTCAGTGTTGTTTCTGAGCATTACTCTGTTTGGAATGTGAACTGTTGTATGCACTACATATGTCCAAAAAATATTTGTCAATTTGGAATCCATTAGCATTGTTCGAGCCATTTCCTGTGTAATTATTATCCATTATGATAATGTTCTTTTGTCTCTGAACCACTCTCTGAACCAATATATGAATCCATGCTCTCTTCCACTGCCATATATCTATCCAAACCTACCAAGCATTCTTACAAATCCATCTATGTCCATACTGTCCAAGACTCTACTGTACAACTGTCCATAATGCTGACCCATTTATCACTATACTATAATGAAGTCTAGATTAATCTATCAAATTGTACTTCTGCTAACTGACTGCTCTGGATTTGTCTTCTCGGACTCTACAAGCCACTCGAAGGATGGTTCTTTGGTCTGTCACAACTATCACATAGACTCCCCCTGTACAACATTTGTATTACCTGGGGGTCTCTAAGTCAGATGGCTCAGAACAATTCCTACTCCGATGTGTATTCATCATCATTTTCATTGGTAGATTCATCATTTCTCTGAGCTCTGACTTCTTTCTTTCTGAATTTCTGCCTTAGCTGATCATGATCATGATTGAATCTTCTTTGTGTCTTGAACATGGATGGTCTTCTTGAAGATGTATCTTCAATAGTTTTCTTAGATTTTGTTTGACCATGATTCCTTCCTTTGAGTACTTCTGCATAACTCTTTCTATTTTCTTCATTCTTTTTTTCTAGCAACCTAGAGTGTTTCTCTTCATTCTCTATAATTGATGTGGATGTTTCTGTCTCTTCAACATTCTTATTGAGCTTGACGATTTTACTTCTCATTGTGACAACTTCTTCTTCAAGCTTCTCAACCTTTCTTCTTTCTTCATTATCGAAGACTTCATGACTTCTTTTGTTCTTTTCGCTTCTTCAAGCTGGATTTTTAATGTGATTATTTCTTCTTCAAGTCATTTCTCTTCTTGAACAAACTCTGCCTCAAGCTGGTTTAGATCGTTAGTTATTTCCTTAAGATGATATGTCAATATATTCTCTCTCAATTCTTCTTCTTCCTTCTGTGCTGCTATGTTGGCTTCCAAATACTGCTTTTGATATTCAAGATTTTTTTTAAGCATAGATGGTTCATAAGGCACAATACTTGCTAAGGTTTTGCAAATGGAGTAGCAAGCTAAGTGGGCTTGATTGCAGGGAAAACTCCACAGTTAAGCGCGCTTGATCCAGAGGCATCTTGGGATGAGTGACCACCTGGGCAGTCCTGGTTACTAGGTACAAGCCCCGTAAGTGATGATTGATGCTATGCGATTCATTTCGCTGGTTTCAATCCCATTTCTTCACCCCTATGAGCATCACCCGATGCAATGAGTGCTAAGTGGACTATTCAAATCATGAGAATTATTGGTCAATTGTGACTAATACTCATGGATATGGGTCAGATTGATGACTTACACTACACAGTTAATCCCAAAAATGATATCTAATATGTTGCACTGCGGAAGCCCCTCTATGCTTAAATAATAAGAGTGAAGGGAGATCTAATTGGACGGTTCATAAGGAACAATACTTACTAAGGTTTTGCAAATGGGGTAGCAAGATAAGTGGGCTTGATTGCAGGGAAAACTCCACAGTTAAGCGCGCTTGAGCCAAAGGCGTCTTGAGATGGGTGACCACCTGGGAAGTCCTGGTTACCGGGTGCAAGCCCCATAAGTGATGATTGATGCTATGCTATTCATTTCGCTGGTTTCAATCCCATTTCTTCACCCATGTGAGCATCACCCGATGCAATGAGTGCTAAGTGGACTATTCAAATCATGAGAATTATTGGTCAGTTGCGACTAATACTCATGGATATGGGTCAGATTAATGACTTACACTATGCAGTTAATCCCGAAAATGATATCTAAATATTTTCTTTGATATTTTTGGCTTCTTCTAGTCGAGTTCTTAAGTTCTCGATGATTTGTTGGGCTTCTTAAAAAATGTGAACACTTTTCTTTTGTTTCATCAATTTTTTCTTGAGTGACTTATTTTCTTCCCTTAGTTCATCTAAAGCACTAATCAATTCTGCTTCATAATTGTCTTCCTTTTCAATTAGTTTTCTTGTCTCATTTCCTTCATGGAATTCTATTTCAAGATATCCACGTTTTTCATAATTAAAGAAAAACAACATACCTTTGGTGATTATGTACTCTTTATCTTCTGAATCTTTTTGACATGGTGACCATAATTCTTCTTGATTTGTATCTGCATCTTCTTTGGAATTTTCTGAATCTACGATGGGTGAAGAATATATGTCATGTAACTTATGCCAAATTTCTTTGGCTGATGAACATTTACCAACCTTTTCTCTTATTGGATTAGGTAATCCTTCCCAGATGAAACCCATTGCTATTTTTTTATTCTTCTTCAATTCCTTCTTGGCTGGAGTCTTTTCCCTTTTTGAACTATCATATCATGTAACAACTGATAGCCAGATATAATTCCCCTGTGCCTGTAAAAATACTTTCTTCCTTCTGCTCCACATCTCATACTTTAAACCATTATGACCATTAAACAATGGTACTCCATTCTTAGAATAATCCATGATCTCCTTCCAGTGGTTAAACTGTTTCCTAAATGAACTGACTCTGATACCAATTGTTGGATTACTGAGAGGGGGGTGAATCATTAATAGAGAAATTTAATCCTTTTTCACCATAAAATGCAAGTGTTATATCAATGTAGCATTATCATCCAATAGTTGTTGAGTAAATAAATAATGAACAAATGAACAATCACACACATACACAATATACCAATGTTTTATGTGGAAACCCAAAGCGAGAGAAAACCACATAATGCTTTTTTTTATATGTCTTTAAGAATTATATTCATTGGAAGCAACAAATTCCTTTGTTTTCAAGCTGCAACTGGAAGGAGGCTCCAACCCCCTAGTTTCTCAGGCTACAACTTGAGGTAAGCTCCAACTCCCCAATTCTCTGGCTACAATGAGAAGGAGGCTACAACCCCTTAGTTTCTTTGGCTACAACATGAAGGAAGCTCCAACTCCCTAATTATCTGGCTACAACCCCCTATGTTCTCCGACTATAACCGGAAGGTGGCTACAACCACCTGTCCTTGCTCTGTCCAACTGCCCTGACGTAGAAGTAGAATGATGGAACCACTGTCACACTATCACTGTGAGATATACTACTATAAACATGTACCAATCAACCTGTAACAACCTATACCAATTGACCTGTGCCAACGTGTACCATACATCAACCTGTACCATAAAAAAATGCATCAACCATGCACCAAACCCATACAAATAACCTGTCGCAATAACCTATTCAAACAACCTATAATCAACCTATACCATAAACAAGTGCATCAACCATGCACCAACCTATACCTCAACCTGTACCATCAACGAGTGCATCAACCATGCACCAAATATGTACCAATCATGCATCAAATACACATAAACTATGAATCATCAAGATGTACCAACATCATCAACTATACAACTCACACATGTGCCAACTCATCAACTACTTGTCTCAACCATGTACCCAACATGTACCTCAAGAAAAACTCCTCATCAATTTCATCATCCAAATATTATTTGTAACTATGTAATAGACCTAGTGTATATGATCACATACCTGCAAACCTTCATTAACTTTAATAACAAGAGACTAGCATTTTCATCAAACTTTACTTTAGTCTCACATGACTAATTTTGGATTAGTCAACAACCCTAATTTGCAATAATAATAACTATGTACCTGTAATGAAAACAGATATGAAAATAATACACAATGTTCTTCAATGTTTTTAATACAATTCCTCCAGGTTTCACTACTTGGAACCTCTCAGAAAAGGAGTTATAGCAAAAATGACATACCTTGTTGAATTCTGGATTATCTAGAGAGCGAACTTGTAGAGCGTTCCCCACACAGAATATTTGTTGTATGGATCTTAAAATGGTACAAAAAATAATACAGACTATACTCTAACCAATACATTTGGTCTTACTTAATTTGGATATGTTATGAAGAAGTTATGATGTTTTTACCTGAAACACTTGTTTTAGATTAGTTTTAGGACTAGCCACAAACCTTATTTTCCATGGAGTGTAACTCCAAAAATACAATGACCAACAAGTTGAAATTTTTATCACAACTACTTGGATATGTTTCCTCAACGGCCTCCCAATTTCACGGTCTGAATCATTCTATAAAAAAAAGTTATTTCGAAAATGGTGAGATGACCTGTAAATAACATACCTTAGAAAGCACCATCAAAAGAATTTATCCTCCCTTGAATTTCAACCTTTTTTACTTCACCTTCCCTCTAAAATTCGGCTTAGATATCCTTTGGTTACCTCAGTCACTTGTAGATATTCAATATGCTCAAGTGTGATTAAAATGAGAGAGACTTTCCTGTTATTTATACTTTCATGTAGCTTCCTCAAGGGGTTACCTTTTAACCATTGTAACCCACTTTCTTTATTTTAGGGTTAACCCATTTCAAACCACTTGTCCACTTAGTAATTTCTCCATTAAATTTATTATTTAAATAATTTCTTTTGTATCCACTTTGACTTATAGTACATTCATGACTTCACTTTATTATTTAAATTACCTTCTAACCCTCTTAACCCAAGTTCCTTATTTTAGGGCTAACCCACTTCTAACCTCTTGTCCACTTAGTAATTTCTCCATTAACTTTATTATTTAAATAATTTGTTTTGTATCCACTTTGAATTATAGTACACTCATCACTTCTCTTTATTATTTAAATAATTTCTTCTTTGCAACCACTTTGACTACTTTAACCTTTTGAGACTTCTAGATAACTCATGAGGGTTCTCTAACTTCACATGGCCATAACTCTCTAACCGTGAGGAGTTATCTGACGTTCCATATGCCATCGAAAATGGCATGACATGTACTATCCATCTAGAATAGTCTTACCTATAAATATATCAAAACTCATACCATTATCCATCAAACAAACTTGGGTCCGTTACCCAAACCTTTGTGCTACCAGAATTCACTACCAGAATTTCTTCAAGGGTTGACATCAATGAAAACCAACTCAATTAATCAAAAGTCATGATACAAGAAAATATGGTTGATGGAATAAAGGAAAGATGGTTCTTCTCAATTTTTTTCCCTAATTGGAATTTCTGTGCAGTGGATTCAAAAGGATTGTCTGGAGGAATTTTGGCTACATAGAATCCCAAAAAAGATAACCTCATTGTTTTTTTGATTCTTATAGGCATATTACTGGAGGGTTTCGTAAGACAAATCAATTTGAAATTGAAGCTTTTAAATTGTTATGCATCATATGCCGAAGGACAAAGTTTTTGGAACAATATTAAAAAAGTTGGTATTCTAAAATAACCAAATCTAATTTTGTGTGGTGACCTGAACTTCAAAACTTCTGTAAGAGAATTTTTGGGGGGAAAGGCTAGAAGCAGTCCTTTAGCTGAGTTTTTCAATTAGATGATTCAAGAAGAAGGCTTAATCGATGTAGAACCTGTAAATATTTTGCCTACTTGGAGAAATGGCAGGGGGAATCAAGTTTTTTGATCAAAAATATTAGATCGTTTTCTATTGAGTGAATCATTGATGGATTGAAAGTACCTTTTTAGGACCTAGGTGGTTAATGTTAAGATTTTTGATCATATGCTAGTTGTACTCCAAATGGAACCACCTCAATAAAAACAAAAGTTCCCTTTCAAATTTAATTTTGTGTGGTTAAAAGATCCAGAGTTTGTCTTCTTAGTACGATCCAATTTGTATAAATTGGAGGAGCCTCAAAATATTTCACCAATGATTAAACTAGTCTCAAAAATCAAATCCCTGAAGTCTATGGTTATAAAATGGGAAAAGAGGAAGAAATTAAAGTCTAAAGAAGAATTAATGCAGATTGAAGTCGACTTGGATATACTGTACTCTACAAACCCTGAAGGAATTATGAGAGATGAAGATTGGGAAAGGCTGTCAGAGAAAGATAAGAGGAAGTCATAACCATTAAAACAAGAAGAGGATACTTGGAGACAAAAGAGCATAATTAATTGGCTAAACTATGGTGATAAAAACACTAAATTCTTCCACACTTTCGCCACTTTTAGGAAGCAAACAAACACTATTTGGGAGATAAAGAAGGAGGATGACACAATGGTGACTGAACAAAAGGTTTTGGAGAAGGAATATGTTAACTATTTTGAAAAAAATTATAAAGCTCAAGAGGATCTTTCTATTTCAAAACAACTGGAAATTATACAGTCATACCCTAGATTTTTTTCAGTGGAAGAAGGGAAAAAGATCTCTGATCCAGTTTTATTACCTGAGGTATTGAATACTTTAAAAGGATTTGCTAACTCAAAAAGTCTTGGGCCTGATGGATGGACAGTTGAATTTTTTTTGGAATTTTTTGATATTATGGGTCATAATATTCTGGAAGCAGTGTAGGAATCCAGAATAAAGGGAAATATAATAGGTTCTATGAATGTCGCTTTTGTAGCAATAATTCCAAAAAGTGATAAACCTGAATCCTTTGATGGATTCATACCAATCTTGTTATGTAACCTTTTGTATAAGGTAATCTAAAAAATTATTGCGGTCAGAATAAAAAATTTCCTCTTAAAGGGCATCTTTAAGGAGCAGTTTGGTCTCCTGGAAAACATACAGATAAATGAGGCCATAGGCATAGCACAAAAGGCCCTACACAGTATAAAGACTAAGAATACAAAAGATCCAATCTTAATATTAGATCTGATAAAAGCATATGATAGGGTTGATTGGAGTTTTTTAAGACTAGTTCTTTTGCAAATTGGGATCAACTTGGAAGAGACTGATTGGATAATGGGGTGTGCCAGTTCTGCAAACTTCTCGATATTAATCAATGGAAGCCCCACTGGATTTTTTAGAAGCTCAAGAGGGCTCAAACAAGGATGCCCACTTTCTCCCTTATTTTTTTTACTTATAGTGGAAGGACTTAGCAGAATACTAAAGAAACTTGTGGAGGAAGACAAAATCAAGGGAATTTCAATAGCGAAAGGAATAAGAATTACTCATCTACTTTTTGTAGATGATATTGTTCTTTTTGGTAGAGTAACTTTGATAGAATGGGGAAATTTTAAGGAGGCACTTGACTTATTTAGCTATGCAACTGGAATGGCTTACAATGTTCAAAAGTCACAATTTTTGGAAGCAGGTTGACTACAGAGGAATTACGGCCCTTGAAGGATTTACTACCTTATGAGGTAAAACCTTTAGATGAGGGTTTTAAATACTTGGGATTTTTACTAAAACGAAATAGCTATCTGATTAATGATTGGAGATGGCTGGTAAAAAAAGTGGAAAAAAGAATATCCAGTTGGTGTCATAGATGGCTCACTTTGGGAGGAAGGTATATCTTGATAAATTCGGTATTAGGAAGCATCTCAGTGTATTGGTTATCTATGGAAAAGATACAAAAAATCATTTTGAATAGGATTAAGAGGAGGATGTTTATTTTCCTATGGTTGGGAAACAAAGAGACAAAAATTCCATTCGGTAAGCTGGGACAAAATTGCAAAACCTAAGAAATGCGAAGGATGGGGATTCAAAAATATATTCAATTTTCGTAAAGCATTGGATGCAAAAATCATGTGGAGGAGCCTGTTTGGTACTAGACTATGGCACAAAGTAATACTCAAAAATATTTAAAAAGACTATCTGTGAATGAATGGATTAGAAAAGGAAATTCAAATGTGAAAGGTATGTCAAATTACTGGAAAGCACTACATGATTATCTATCTATTGTCACTGATTGGTTGGCTTGGAAACCTGGAAATGGAAAATATATTAGAGTTGGTCTGGATCCACTGATAAGATCTCATAATTACTATAAATTGTCCGAAAATTTAATTTCCTTATTACACTCAAAAGTTATTTACACTTTTGACCAGGTAGTTTCTGATGAATATGGATTGGCACACATATGTAATTGGAAGAATACAGATGCTCTTGAACTTACAGGTGAACAAAAAGTAGAATGGGAGAACTATGTGAAGGGATTAAAAGACTCAGGTTTTTCATTATCTGTTGAAGGAGATAGACTTGTATGGACCTGGGATAATAAGTTAGGAATTGTTTATGTGAAAGAAGCTTATGAGGTGCAATTTCTAGAGAAAAGGGAAGATGTAAAAAAATAATGGTTGATAGATATTTGGAATTGGCAAATCCCGTTGAGGATTAAACTATTTTGTTGGTTGACGATAGAAAATAAAATTCTAACCTGGGATAATCTGACAAAAAGGGGTTTTGCTGGTCCTAGCTTATGCGCCCTTTGTGGAGAGGAAGAGGAAACAATTAACCATTTAATGGTAAATTGTCCAATCACAAAAGAAGTTTGGAAATTTCTTTTAAATTTTATTAAGTCACAAAAAAATGGGATGGTGGACAACGCAGTGAAAGTTTTCAAATTTGGGTGAAGAAAGAGGACAAGTGGTCAGAATTAGCATGTTATATATGCTAGGAAATTTGGAGACAGAGAAATCAGATTATTTTTTAGAATCAACCAATATCTATTTAGAAGGTAATAAATAGAGTTTTACTTGATATGAGTGAATTTAACAAAACTGTTACCATCCATTCACAAAGAGTAGTTCTCCCCCTATGATAGAAACAAATATAGCAGTTGGTTTCTTTGATGGAGCTTCACAAAATAGAGGAGAAAAATGTGTTGTGGGAGTAGTCCTAAAATGTATAGAGGGGGATGTTTTGAGTATAAAAATGAATTGTGGGAAGGGAACTAACACTAGAGGAGAACTCCTGGCCTTGTGGAGTCTTTTGTTTTTTATTTCTTCATAAACAGGTTACATGTCTTCAGGTGGTTTGAGATTCCAAAGTAATTGTTGATTGGTTTTCTTATAAAAACAGTTTGCAAGTGATTTCTTTAAAACCTTGGATGACCAGAATTCGTCAGTTGAGTGGAAGTTTACAAAACTTAAAAATACAACACATTTTCAGAGAGTTCAATAAGGAAGCATATCAACTATCAAAACAAGCCTTGCTTATGGAGGAAGGAATTTTATTTTCTGCAAAAGGAATGGGAGATCAAGCCAGAAATTTTGAACAATTGGCTGAATACTAAGTACAATTTTTACTATAAGTTAAACTATTGATCATAATTTTAATAGTTATGGAATAATTTTGATTTCTATTTTTGTAACAAGTATATATGGAAGACAATATTCTACAAGGAAGTAGGACCTGTTAAAAGGACTGAAAGAATAATTTTATCAGAGAAGTTTTTTTTGTAAAGTTTTACTTTATACTTCTAATATAAGATATTTTTCCCTTGTGAAAAAAAAGAGAAAATGGAAGTGGTATCCTTTTTAGAAGCATAATAAATTATGTAAAAACAATACCATATTAAATTTGATAAATAAAAAGATTGTTTGATTGTAGTTTTATAGTTTTGATTAGCAATTTACATAGAGATAGTTAACTTTAAAACTTGATACATAATTTCTTATATAGAGAAAATAATGGTTAAGAACATGTGTTTTCTACTTGGAGATCATAGGTTCAAATCCAGAAGGGGTAGGGTATGTATACCTCTGTATCGGGTATATATACCTTTGTATCTCTGCGAAGAAGGGATCCCTTGTCCCACAAACAAGAGGGTCTCATACATCCATTGATATGTGACTTCGATGTGACCTTAAAAATAAATTATTATTTTTATTATGTAAATTACAATATTCAACTACTCAAACTCTCCCATCAAATTTTCCTTCATTAATTTTTTATTATGATATATCATAATAAAAAATTAAGACATTTCATTTAATATATTTTTTATTAAAACAAAATAATCGTAACATTGTAACACTTTCTTTAACCTGCAAACACGTTAATTGAAAATAAAAATAAAATGGTTGTAACAATTTTCTCAGCTAACTCATATGTTGAACCAACTATGTAATTACATCAAACCGAAAGGAAACTAACATAATTATTTAAATATCCATTTTCCATAAGTATAGTTGATCATTATTCCTCAAATACTAAATGGGATACTGCTTAAAAATCTTCTATTCACATACATTTTTTCTTCCTGAAAATTGATAGCGAGCATTGCCCATAGTTTTGTTTGGTTGTTAATCATGGTGCTAAAATATCTCGGTCCTATTTAATAATTATTTTGGTAAATCCATGGAATTAAAACAACTTAGAGATATTTATTTTAATAATTAGACAGCATAGAGATAATTTAAAACAACTTCTCTATATTTAAAATACACTTAATTCTATAATTTATTATATATAATATTATATATAGTATTATTGGAGTATTTTTATTATAAGTTTTAAAATACTTATAAGGAATTATAAAGTTTAGAGAATTTATTAACATGAGATTATGTTTTTTTAGTAAGAGGAATATATATGAGTTATAGACTTTAGAGGGTTATAATAATGAAGTCTATATTGATTATAACTAGTATTATTAATATGGAGACCATACAAAAAAAAAATTCAATCATAAAAATGTATTTTTCATTTAAAGAGAATTAAAAATACATTTTATATGGTGCATGATGTACAATTGTTAAAGTTTGTGCTACTCATTGTACATATCAATAAATTGTTTATAATTCTACTCATTATTGATCATAAACTTAATCTTGATAATGACATGTCCAAGGGACTTACATTACATTTCATCAAACCACTTATTAAGTAACTAAATCAAAGCTTGTCAAAAAATTACATTTAAATCCATCCACAAAAAAATTAAAACTCAAAAACATTAGTGGACCTGAATGAGACTAAAAGACCCCCCCGATATTCATTTTCAATGCTCTGATTTTCCATCAACTGTAGACCATATTTAAAGAGGGTATTAGCCTGAAGATTGTGCTTCATGTAGACATGCTTGAAATATACCTCCTGAAATTGCCTTGAAATCTCCTTCAAATGCTCATCCAATGAGGATAAACTAGTACTATGGACCTACATCTGATCCTGCATCAAATTTATAGCGAGAGATGAATCTCCAAAAATATGAGGCATTATAATCACTTTTTTAAGTGTTGATTTCATAAGGAAGAGTAAAGCCTTGAATTCCCCAACATTATTTGTTCCTTTTCCCAAATTAGCATTTGCAGTGAAGAAATGAGAATCTGAGAGAAATAAAACAAAACCCAAACTGCATGTTTGTCTTGGCCCTTGACAGGCCCCGTCGAAGAAACTCCAAGCATAAGACCTATCCACCGAAAGTGCTCCCACAACCCTCCTCTCCTTTATACTCCGATTAGGTTTGTAAACTAACAACCGAGCCAACACCTAAGTATAGATTTAAACATAGGGATAGGTTTATCTTAAAATAAACTAGAGTTGCATGCCAACCATATTCCCGGAGTGACTAAGAAGGGAACTTCCCTAAAAGGCTTCAACTCTCTTTTTATAAACCACTCTTGGAAGTTTATATCCATAGTCACTTTGCGCCACAAATATTGAAAACCCAATGAAGTCTCTAAATCCTTCTAAACTTGCAAAGAGAATGGACAAGACAAGAAAAGATGAGTGGTGATCTCCTCATTTGCCTTACACAGTGGACACTTTCCAGGGGCAATCTTGTTCCTCTTTTGAAGCTTTTCCTAAGTCAATACTCTATTATTTAGAATCAGCCACATATACAATATACTCTTAGGTGGAGCCCTAACCTTCCACAATTTTTACCACCACCATTTGATCTTAGCATGGCCGAGGGATTGCAGAGATGGATAGTTGAGCTTCACAGTGTAATCACCCCTAGTCTTGTTCATTTCCCATACTAAATCATCGAGATCCCTACTCAACCTTATATGGCCTATTCTAATTTAAATTAGAAATAACTCCCATCCTTGACACATCTCATCATTCAAACCTAATTCCTAAGTTGAGAACTAGCCTTGGGACCATAAGGTAGTTTCAGTTGGATTGCTAATCGTAGTTAGTGCGCCCCTCCCTAATTCATGCAAAGTTAAGGACATATCTCAGTAAAAATGACAACTTGGTCACATCCCACCATTGCATAAGTTCCTATCCTCACTGTGCCCCATTTCCAACCCTCCATGTCAAGTATCTACTGGTTAAGAACATGTGTTTATTCTTAAGAGGTCACAAGTTCAAATCATGGGGGGGTAGGGTATGTACAGCTCTATAGAATTTAGCAGTCAAATCTTTGCACGGAGGGGGGTACCTTTTCCCACAAACAAGGGGGTATCATACACCAATTTGGTGTTTAGATTGGTCGTTACCTTAAAATTAAATTATTATTATTATTACTAATCACATGAAAGGATAATGTCATGGATTTCCATTGATTTTACACTTTCTATATATTTTTCTTCTCCATTCTTTCCCATTCCAATAGTGTATTTGGTGCATTGTATTTATGTATGATGATCCTCCTCCAAATATTGTCTTTTGTAAGTAAATTCCACATGGACTTTGAAGCTAAGGGACAACCAAACAAGTGAATATCTTTGAGCCCCCATCCCCCAAGAGATTTAGGTGCAACTATCAACTTCCATTTGGACAAGTGAGATCCCTTATCCTCACTCGTTTAGATAAAAAAATAAACCAACATTTCCTTACCCTTTCCAAAAACCCATTTTGGATATGGGTTGAAGTGTGCTAGAAGACTAGAATTTCCTCTATTACATATTTTACAAGAACTAACCTACCCCCTGGAGAGCTACCTATTACACCAGAAAGAAATGTGATTTTCAACTCTTCCCCATTCAAATCGAAGAAGTCCAAATAAAATTTAGCAGTCCACCCATCCGGGCCATAACTTATATCCTTTTGAAAAGTATTTAAAATAATGATCAAATCCTCTTTGGAGGCTGCCTTATACAGATTTTCATTATCCTCCTCATCCACCATCCTAGGAAAACCAGCAACCACTCTAAGAATTTCTACTATGTTTTCCCTCTTAGGTTCCTTAAAGATATCACTGAAGTATTGTACCCCTAGGTCTACCAACTCCTAAAACCATCGAACCTTATCTCCTTCTCGATTAGACAGTACCCAAATGGTATTCTAAATTTTCCTAAATCTGGAAAAAAAATGGTATTCTAGTCCCCCTAGTCGACCCAAATAGCCCTACTTTTTATTTGCCAATCATTCTACCTATCCAACAAAAACTTAAATTTTTTGGACTCAATAAGTTTGATACTATTCTATATCACTTCTACATTGAATAACCCTTCAAAATTTTCTTTAAAAAATATATCCAAATTCTATTCAAGATCCTTCAACTAACCATATATAGTTCTATACCTCTTTGTTGCCCAAAATGCAACTTCCTCTTTCACCAATTTTAATGATTTAGTAAACTAAGAACATGCAGAATCATCCAAATTTCCATCATAGCTCTTCCAAGAGGATTTCACCAAATCCTGAAACTCCTGTTCACAAAAACAACTAGGATTGTATTTGAAATGGGTCCCAGGCTTCAAGGTGCCCTTACCCAATTCCAAGATAATCAGGAAGTGATCCAAACATCAAGAAGAATCAATCCATGTCATGTACCTTTCCACATTTTCCAACAATGTTGAATGCATGATGTACCAAAAACCTGTCTAATCATTTGGAAATCCCTTCCACACCTTCTCTGTTATTTGGCCAAATAGGACTTAACTCAATAGGTTCAATATGGACCCAACCCACCCTCTCAATCTGTTCAAGAAGGAAATATTCCAACCTATCATATCTTCTAGAGGTACCCCAAATCTCACCTCTATTCAAAGTGAGATTCAGATCTCCCCGCATGATCAAATTTTCAAACTTTATCCATTGTGAAGATAGAAGATTGGTCCATAAAAAAAATTTCCCTCATAAGGTCCATACATGTTGAGCAATGTCAATTCCATGCCAATAATCTTGCTAAAAATCTCTATGCATAGACTTGAACACACAACTAAGGAGTTGATTAAAGAAATGTTATGATTCCAGCCAGTAACGAGACCACCAGAAAATCCTTTTGCATCCAAAGAAAATAATTCCCATACCACAAAAAACTCCTTCAGATCCCTAAATATAGTATCTCCTTTGCCCATGGTTTCCTGAATAAAAATCTCCTCATGCTTATATATTTCCACCAACCGATTGAGGGCCAATTGTTTTGGCTTGCCCCCCCAAGCAACGAATGTTAATGGATAGGATCAACATGGTTTAACCCCACCATGGGTTATCCCTACTCTAAGAACCCTAGTAATAAGTCTCTTCCTTCTAATACTAATACTCCACTAGCAAGGGATGTGGACATGTTATTTTGGTGTTAAGTGCTAAATGGGCATATTATTTCTATGAGATTCATGTGGGAGGGAGATTTGTCTTTGAGTTTGAAAATAGTATGTTATGTTTTATGGCTATTGGATATATGATGGTCGATATTATATGTTTGGAACAAGGTTTTTGGAGGTTGGGTGCGCTCCATATTTGGTTGTGGTTGACGACATTTAATGAAAAGGATGGGAAGTGATGTGCATTTACTACATGTCATTTTTACCCTACCTCGAATCCACCACCTTCACTATTCTCCTTGCATTCATTTTTGTTTCCCTGGTTAGTAGAGCCTCAATTGTGCTCGACCTTTGGCGAAAAGATAGTTGTGCTCTTTAGATTTCTGGCATTCTTCTTATAGGTATGTTGGCTCTTATCTCTCCATTCATGGATTTTTAGCTCTGCTCCAAATGAAATCAATTTGTTGGCTCTTAGAGTTTGCATGCATAATGTGTTTGTTTTCCAAAGTTTACAATGGATTTTGTTAGCGTCAGAAGTCACTCCTGGATTGCTTGCAGGAGCAGAGCTCGACGCCCATCAATTTTTATGTCACGGTTTAATAAATGGGGTGATCAAATGGGTAAAGACTAAAGAAGATAAAACTTTGACTCAGGAGACCGGGCCTGGTATGTATGCAGCAAGAGAGGTCTTGATCCAACTTCTGTCAGTAAATGGATTAAAGGGTGACAGAGGGAAGACTTGTGAGAAGGGAGAGTAAGACTGCCTCGGGCGACAAGCCTTCGGAATCTTGAGGATGAAAAACTCAGAAGCCAAGATCCTCTTGGTCCGGAGCTTCAAGGAGATAAAGAGTGACTCAACTGGATCCTCCAATTCTAAGTCATTCAACGCTACAAAAATAACAGGAACCAATTAAAAACAATGTAACTGTTACAGTGATCCAACCTACATCATCCTATAACAGCTACAACTCGACTGGATCCTCCAATTTCGAGCTGTTCTAACACAGTATACAAGAGATGGAAAAGAGGCTGACATCCATAAAGTAAGAAGTCTCAAAATCCTTATACATTAACCAGAGCGACTAGCGCTTCATCAAAACTTTACAATCGGGAGCCTTGCTCAACCATCCATCATTCACAAAATACAAAGACTGAGTCTATATACTCAGGAAAATTCACCTAATAGAGGCATGTTCAGCCATCCAAAGCGTGGTGTCCCTTCAGCCAAATTCGGACGGATAATCCCTGTCAGACGCCACCTTAACTGCGCATGACTCCTGTAGGGGGAGGGTAGCTGAGACATTAAGTGACGGGCTAGCATGCACAGACTTCTCTGTCTAGTCGAGGACTTTGGCATGGCTTCTCCAGAAAAATGGGTACACAGGACCCTCTCGAGCAGACCACTCGCTAGGCCCTCCATACTTCGCACTTAATGACTGAGGAGAGGTTTCAACCACCTCTCCTTGCCTTCATTTACTCCGAGTGAGAAACAGTATTGAGATCGGATCCGATGACGCCTGGAGATTGCGATGATCCCTTATGTAACTGAACTCGACACTTTTGGCCTTCTTTACACAGCTCCTTTCTTTCCCCAAGTGACCGTGGGCTGTGACCACGTGCTTATTCCCAAGGTGCTTTCGGCGTTCGCGAATGGGAAGGAGCTAATCCTTGCTTATCATAGTTGCGATGGGAGAAACACCGAGATGGATCAATTGAGTGCCACGCGTCCTTCAAATATGACAGTCCTAAACTCACCCGACATTGTTGTGGGCCCCGAGTCCTGAATGCTCTCGCTACTTCGCGTATCAGGATATGATGGAGCTGTTTTTTGCGCTTCGAAACCGCAATGGGCAAAAAGGCGGGGAGCCTAATCGCACGCCAGATGTCCACTTCAAATGGACGGCTGAGATTTCCCCCTGATACTGTGGGCCCAACTTTAAAAGTTCTTTCCCTTTCACGATTCACGAGTTCGTGGGTCAAAGACCCTCGGCTCCCTTTTCTAAACTCTCGATCCCCGAGATGGTGATACGGGTCGGGCCCCCTTTCTGGTCAGCGCTCTCTGCATGTAACCGTCGGCTAGAGACCAAGTACTAACGCCTCTCGTAACTCGCGGCTTCGCGAGCTGGAGTATCGAACTTTGTCATTCTCCCCTCGCGAAGTCCCGAGATGCAATGGTCAGCGAAGGTTGACCCCCTCTGGGCACTTTTCGTAACTCGCAATCTCGCGCAACTAAAAGACATAGTCCACCCTCCGAACTTACGAACCCCGAGTTCGAGAAATAACTACTACGCTTGTACTGATCACGATTTACACCCCCTTGAAAACCCTTTTGCGCCATACTTAGCTGACTCAGTTAGCTGCAACAACCCATCAACTGCTGCTTTGCTCTGTCGATGAATTCTTGCCGCAGAAGAATGAAGTGCCCGCTCGCTTGATTTTTAGCCTGAAATGGGGCTTTACGTGCTAAGCTTAGGCGTTCTTCATGCAACCTGCAGACCTGGATGCTCTCGAGCCCAAGACAAGAATTGTCGCTAACATTAGGATCCATGGGGGATAGAGTCGTCCCTGTGATGCTCTAAGAACTCATTCCGCAGCTTCAGTGCCTTGTTGTTGGGCTATGGAGTCAGGCTCAAAACATCCTGTTGCTGAAAATACAAACCAAAAAATAAAAGCAACAAAATAAAAATACATGCTCAAAGGAGCTTATTTATATACAATCCTAAACTAATAAAACACTTTACATGGGGCTAGGTGAAAGCAGATTTCCACCATAGCCATTCAAGCAGCTTCCTGGATAGAAGCTCCTTCCTTCTATCAATGATCATCAGCAGATGGTGTAACCGTGACAATAGAATGATTACACTCTTCAACTCCTCCTTACAGGCTAGAGTTGAGATGAAATAGGGTGGCTCCAAGGCATAGGGGAAATGCCACTCCATGTACTCGCTGACAGGATCATAGAATGAGTGGAAAATTTTGGAAAATTGGCGACAGACAGCCTCCTCTGCTACACAGCTATTCTCATGTGGCTGAATATCTCTGACAAGCACATGTGAGTGGACAACTGTCGTAGGCTCACTGATCTCAGGTGGTGGCTGCTCACTGATTGGCTCTAGATAGAAAAAGAAATGCGCACTCAGCTGCTCCTCTGGTTCCTCCTCTTCTTTGTGCACTCTCCCATCTTGTAAAAAGGGAACGGTCTCCCGATCCTTCTCTTCAATCCCAAATGTAAATACATCATGGGAAATCTCATGAAGGAAGAAAGAACAATTCTCTTCCACAATGGCTTCTTCATTTAAATCTGAGACAACAGGGTCATCGGGGGCAGATGCTAATGCATCCAAGAAATATTCAATAATCTCTTCAAAATAGATACTTAGATCATCTGCCTCAAAGACTGGAAAATCCTCTTCGCTGTCTTCATATTCCAATTTTGCACACTGGGGAGTGGGGAATATCGCCTGCTCCACTAGTTCACTCAGGTCATCTTCTTCCTCCAAGGCTGGAAAATCCTCTGCACAGTCTTCATGTTTCAACCCTTCTAATTGGGCAGAGAGATATTTCACCTGCTCCATCAGCTCACTCAGGGAATCCTCTTCCCCCTTGGGATATTCATTGCTTTCATAACCCACCTCTGATGCAGACGAATGGGGAGGAGAAAGTATTGATTTTCGATCCAGGTCATCAAGACCATCTTCACAGCCTACGTCTGAAACAATTTCATCTCGCATATAGTTGTGGTATCGCCCACAACAATTATGACAAATTAACTCAGAGGGATACAACTTCTGACAATAGGAAGTGAAAGCTGCATGGAATCCATTGAGTGAAGAAATGCTAGCAGGGGTTAAAGAATGATACCATTTGTGCGCATCCCCTTCTAACGAGAACATGAACATCTTCAGTAATACATCCTCATGATGTATCTCCCACTGACGCATGAGTTCATGAAATTCATTGAGGTGCTGAGCAGGGTCATCCTCTTCACATTTTCCAAATATGGGAAAATAATCGCCCCATTCATTCGGAGAGGGGACAACATTAGGAAAACCAGGAATAGCAGAAAAATTAAAAGGAGCAAACCTGCGAGCAAGGATTTTCTCCATATCGAACTAGTGGAGTCGCCAATCGATCCTTGAATCATGGAGTCGCCAGGTGAAAGATGCGCAGCTTCGAATGTGTGTGGTCCTTGTTCACCATCAAATGACAGATCCTAACTTTGTTGTTACCCCAGGAAGCTTCTCAGGCTGAGAAAGCAGCTGCTGAAACCTTCTCGAGAAATCTCCTTAGGGTCAGCTTTCAGGTGTGCTAACAGTAGCCACAGCTGAAACAGTGATGTGGAAACCTTGGAGTCGCCACAGTGGAGTTTCCAGGTGCACAGTAACAATCTTGAAGGGCTCTAATGTTTGATGCACCTTCAGAATCAGAGGCTCAATGTCGTTCTGCCCAGGGAAAATCTTCAACTTCGTCCCCGGCAACGACGCCAGAAATGTTAGCATCAGAAGTCACTCCTGGATTGCTTGCAGGAGCAGAGCCTGACACCCATCAGTTTTTATGTCACGGTTTAATAAATGGGGTGATCAAATGGGTAAAGAATCAAGAAGATAAAACTTTGACTCAAGAGACCGGGCCTGGTATGTATGCAACAAAGGAGGTCTTGATCCAACTTCTGTCACTAAATGGATTAAAGGGTGACAGAGGGAAGACTTGTGAGAAGGGCGAGCAAGACTGCCTTGGGCGACAAGCCTTTGGAAGCTTGAGGATGAAAAACTCAGAAGCCAAGATCCTCTTGGTCCGGAGCTTCAAGTAGCTGAAGAGTGACTCAACTGGATCCTCCAATTCTAAGTCGTTCAACACTACGAAAATAACAGGAACTGATTAGAAACAATGTAACTATTACAGTGATCCAACCTACATCATCCTATAACAGCTACAACTCGACTGGATCCTCCAATTCCGAGTTGTTCTAACACAGTACACAAGAGATGGAAAAGAGGCTGACATCCATAAAGTAAGAAGTCTCAAAAGCCTTATACATTAACCAGAGCGACTAGCGCTTCATCAAAACTTTACAATCAGGAGCCTTGCTCAACCATCCATCATTCACAAAATACAAAGACTGAGTCTATATACTCAGGAAAATTCACCTAACAGAGGCATGTTCAGCCATCCAAAGCATGGTGTCCCTTCAGCCAAATTCAGATGGATAATCCCTGTCAGACGCCACCTTAACTGTGCATGACTCCTGTAGGGGGAGGGTAGTTGAGCCATTAAGTGTCGGGCTAGCGTGCGCAGACTTCTCTATCTAGTCGAGGAATTTGGCATGGCTTCTCCAGAAAAATGGGTACACAGGAACCTCTTTTGCAGACCGCTTGCCAGGCCCTCCATACTTCGCACTTAATGACTGAGGAGAGGTTTCAACCATCTCTCCTTGCCTTCATTTACTCCGAGCGAGAAACAGTATTGAGATCGGATCCGATGATGCCTGGAGATCGTGATGATCCCTTCTGTAACTGAACTCGTCACTTTTGGCCTTCTTTACACAGCTCCTTTCTTTCCCCAAGTGACCGCGGGCTGTGACCACGTGCTTATTCCCAAGGCGCTTTCGGCTTTCGCAAATGGGAAGGAGCTAATACTTGCTTATCATAGTTGCGATGGGCGAAACGTCGAGATGGCTCAATTGAGCGCCACGCGTCCTTCAAATCTGACGGTTCTAAACTCACCCAACGCTGCTGTGGGACCTAGGTCCTGAATGCTCTCGCTACTTCACGTATCGGGATATGATGGAGCTGTTTTTTGTGCTTCGAAACCGCGATGGGTGAAAAGGCGGGGAGCCTAATCGCGCGCCAGGTGTCCGCTTCAAATGGACGGCTGAGACTGCCCCCTGATACTGTGGGACCAACTTTAAAAGTTCTTTCCCTTTCGCGATTCGCGAGTTCGTGGGTCAAAGACCCTCAGATCCCTTTTCTAAACTCTCGATCCCCGAGATGGCGATATGGGTGAGGCCCCCTTTCTGGTCAGTGCTCTCTGCATGTAACCGTCGGCTAAAGCCCAAGTACTAACGCCTCTCGCAACTCGCGGCTTCGCGAGTTGGAGTATCGAACTTTGGCATTCTCCCCTTGTGAAGTCCCGAGATGCGATGGTCAACGAAGGTTGACCCCCTCTGGGCACTTTTTGTAACTCGCAATCTCGCGCAACTAAAAGACATAGTCCGCCCTCCGAACCTACGAACCTTGAGTCCCATAAATAACTACTGCGCTTGTACTGATCGCGATTTATGCCCCCTTGAAAACCCTTTTGCGCCATACTTAGCTCGACTCGGTTAGCTGCAACAACCAATCAACCGCTGCTCTGCTCTGTCGATGAATTCTTGCCGCAGAAGAATGAAGTGCCCGCTCGCTTGATTTTTAGCCTGAAATGGGGCTTTACGTGCTACGCTTGGGCGTTCTTCATGCAACCTGCAGACTTGGATGCTCTCGAGCCCAAGACAAGAATTGTCGCTAAAAAATTTATTGTGGGCACTCTGGCCATATAACTCACATTTCAATTTGGGTTTCTTCCTGTTGGCATTTAAATGTTTCGAACTTGAAATATTGTTCAACATTTTATTCTGTTTGAAGTATATGGTTGTATGCGCTTGGAGAAAAGGTGGTATTGCTATAACATGGTTGTTGTAAAAATGTATGTGGGTGAATGTGTTCAGTTTCATTCATTTCATATGACTAATTTTGAGGGTTTCCTCTGTAAAATAAAAATAATAGTAAGGTTTTGTGACTATTGCGTAGTACCCTCACCCTGGGGGATATGCAGTCTTATTATTACCACGATTGTGAAGTTATGGGTGACCTGTGTGTTTTATCTTGCTGTCATTTTGATGGGAAAGATTCCTTTTTTCTTTGCTTTCAGCCCATGTTTCAAACCTTAGGCCCATATGGCTGCTCCAGGCCTCATTTCCCCATCCAATATGCAGGAAAGTGAATAAAGAAAAACCCAGATTTGAAATTTTGTTTAATTGTTTTGACCCAACAGTGGGAAATATTGATATCACCCACAAAATCGTGGCTCGTTTGTTATTTATCTATGAGGGAATTTGACCGATTTTGAGTTTAGTATGAATTCAATGGAAACAATGCTAACCAGGTTCACATTAGGGTTTCAAACCCGGTTTGTTTTGCAACTGTTATTTGAGGTTGTGACGTAAATGTTATATAACGAAAAGTCGATGGATTTATGTTTCTTTTCCTTTCATGATGATTTGAGGCATTATATTATGATTATGACTAAGTCAAATCATTTTGTAAACAGTCTCCTACAAAATATTATGCTAGTTTAAAAGGATATCTATGGTCTTAAAAGGGGAAATGAAACTTGCAAGTTTGATAATCCTGTAAATTTCCTTTGAGTTTTATATTGAGAAGTTTAAAAGGATTGTTGCCGTGTTATGGATTATGTATGTTGAAGTTTAAAAAGAGTGTTATGGCACAAACAAAATTTGGTGGGAGTTTTGGAAATAAATGGGCATGGTAAACAATGGATATTCAAATGATTTTTGTTAAATGCTGGTAATGATGATTTTAAAATTAATAAATGTTATTTATTGTAACATAACATTAATCGTTTCATTCCCATTCATTATCTCATTTTTTTCTCATTATATGCCCACCACCTTCCTAGTAACATTTGATTCATCCACTATTTTGTTATCTTGAATTTCATTTTTAGGGAAAAAGGATTAAAAGGATTGGATGATGATTTCAGTTGGAAATTTTGATATGGAGACATTGTTTTTATAAAGAAAAGCTCTTCATTTTTCTTGAACAATATTCATTTGTTGGTTCCCGTCCATGCTACCATTTTTCATTCATTACAAGGCCCCCATCTTCCCAATGACCCTATCATTCCATGTTCAATTGCAATTGATTATTGAATTCAATATTTGATGGGTTGTGTCAATGGATGGACTGCTCATGCTTCTGTTGTGAATGATAGAGCTAACAACTTGATTTTATTTAGGTAGAGTATTAGTGAATGGACTGTTAAAAGTTTTCATATTCTGACTGGAATATTGTTTCAGGATGAGTATTTTTAGCAGGGGAAGCAATGGCAGAGGTGAAAACAGAGGTAGAGGAAATAATTGGCAAAGAGGCCATATAAGGCCACAATTTTCAATACATTTTGACGCTGATACACAAGAACTAAATCAACTTTTCCAAGCTGGGTTTTTCAATCTAGTTGGCCAAGAAATTCTGCAACCTAGACCTGAGAGGCCTCCTTTCCATCCAATCAAAAATTCTTTGGTATCTGTGTTCCCCCTCATGTTTCTATGCATCTAGAACCACCTGCCAATGATGGCTGGCAAGAGATTGTCCATCAACTCGCTGCACATCATCATGGTTGGCCTACATTATCATTTTCATTTCCCCCTCCTCCACTGCCATTCAACCCAAATTCCCAAGCTAATCGTGTTGCCTCGCCATTCCAATCCTCTCATGCAAGAAAGAGATTAAAAACTACCATCCCCGAGCTAGAATTAGATAAAGGAAAAGGGGTGGCTAATCCCTCCAAGTCTTCCAAGGACTCCTCTGAATCTATGTCCTATCATCTCCACCTTAAAGAGAGTTTCTCCCATTTCATCAGTGAAATCCACCCACAAGGTTCCAATCAACTGAAGGCTGTTGCATAGGAAAAATCAGAAAAAAGGATCAAAAGAAGGCTCTCGGGAAGCAATTGAAAGGGACGTAAATATTCGTGAATGTTGGGAAGTCGGGCAAAGGAAGACCAAAAATCAACAATAACCTTTCCTCTTACCTATTTAATCTTTTATTTCATGTCCTTTAATTCTCATATTTCTCAAAGAAGAAGAGGATTCTCCCCTGAAGTTACCCCTATTTCTGAAATAAGAAGGAGAAATTTTTTCTTATCAACACAACAAAATTCTCTTCGACGAACCCTATCTGATTCTATGAGTTCATTTTCATCAACTATACCTATCACCTTCAACATGACATCTTCGGGTATTGGTAGTGGAACGAGAGGTTCTTCCTCCTCGCAACCTTCTTCTTCATTCGTGATTGGAAGTATTTATAGCCATCAAGTCCCTATTCAATCTACTACCAATCCTGCTAATGTCATTAAGAAATATGGACTTTTTCAATTAGAGGAAGATGCTACAACCACGCCCTGGCATGTGTCTTTTCCTTTGAATCTCGCACCAGCCACCCAACCATTTCCAAAATTCAAGGATCATTTACCTAGGTTCTCAGGAAATTGTACCGTTACTACAAATGAACACCTGGTAGCATTTTCTAATGCTTGCCATAGCATAGAGGCTAATGATAACGACACTTTCATGTGTCTATTTGTCAATTCTCTCGAAGGGAAAGTTGCAACATATTTTTTTGACTTCTCGCCCAAAATCCTTTCAACTGGGGAAGAACTGGTTTATTGGTTCAAATCCACTTATGGAAAACCCAAGAGTTTAGATGATCAGTTAAGGGAATACAACAATAGTGCCTATAAGGATGGTGAATCCATTAAATCTTTTAACCTTCATTACATCAAGCTATATAATCAAATCCCCGAACTAATACGTCCTCAAAATCAGGCTACTTTCATGCATTATTATAATGCTTTACGTTCTCCTTATCATCGTAGACTTGAAGAAAAGGCTATCGACAATCTCGGTTCTTCCCTTCAAGATTTCCTAGAATATAAGGGGCAAATTGAAAGAACATGTCTTCCTAAGGGAGACTTGGTCAAGCAAACAAATATGTCTGCCATTCTACAACTCATGCAAGATATGAATAATAGGATGATAGCCTACGAATGAAAAGGAATTTATTCTTCCTCTTCCCCCGGGGCTTCTTCTTCTTCCCTAGAGCCTTTAAGAAATACTAATGAAAGCACTTTTCAGCCAAAGGCCATAATGAATCGCACTTGGTGTAATGTTTTTGAAGAAAATCATGATGAGAATACCTGCGAAGTTAAAATAAATACTAGAGATAAGATCTTTGGCAAAAGGCTCGATACCACGATCATTGTTTTAGATTGGGATGAACTAGAGGATGTTATGGTAGTCAATACCAGGAATAAATATTACACTACCAAGAGAAATTTTGATCTTCCACACACTTCTTCTATCCCAAGTTCATCTTCTCAAAGTGTCTATACACAAACTTTCAGAACTTCAAGTAATCAAGGAGTATCTCCTCCTCTTCCCTCTTCTAAGTACAATATCCTTAACCAATTGGCTGATATCAAATCTAACGCTACCCTTTTGGACATGGTTGTCATCCCAGAAAAACATAAGCATATTAAGGACTTTATGGAAGGTAATGTTTCTACTATAGACAATCTATTTGAAGAGTCAAAGAAATAATACTCAACTGTAAATAGGATAGGTGTGAATAATTTTAGGAACCCTGTAAAACAAACCCCTTTCTATATCTCGGTAAAAATCATGGATAAAATAGTTCATTGTTTACTAATTGATGGAGGGTCTAGTCCAAGTGTGATGTCTAAAACTATCATGGAAGAGCTTGACTTATCTTGTACCAAGAAAAATTCTAGAAGCATGCTCTCATATAATAATTTGCAACTATCAACTATAGGTGAAATCAAGGATGTAACCTTAGTTTTGTGTGTGCATCCCGAGATAGGGACAACTAATAATATCGAAGTAATTGATGATTCAGTGAGTAACTACTCAATTATTTTGGGAAAGGACTGGAAAACCTTAACTAGTGGATACCTTTCACTTGATGGTACACATTTATCCATCCCTCGAAATGGAAATAACATTATAGTTCTTAGGGAAGGAAGAATTTCACCTTATATAGAGAGTGTTCCCCAACCCAATGCAAATAATCTCGAAGAAGATTTGGGGGTGTACTCTATCTTTGTTGATGAAGGTGACACTATACTTGAACCAATTGATTTTGATGACGACATGTGGCACATGTATTTTGATGGCTCATGTTCAAACGAAGGTAATGGAGCCGACATATTTCTATATTATCTTATAGGCAAAATTCACAATTTCTCTTATAGGCTGGAATTTGCCTGTACAAACAATGTTGTTGAGTTTGAGGCCTTATTGTTGGGCATTGAAAATGAATATAATATTGGTTGTGGCCACCTGACAGTCTTTGGGGATTCTGAACTTGTTGTGAATCTTATACGAAATATTCATGTACCAAACAATAAGTTACTTAAACGTTATATCCAAGTTGTTTGGATGTTGATTTCAAATTTGTTGTCATTTAATATCACTCCTCTCGAGAGTTCATTTTCATTAAGTGATGTGGGCAACAAAGAAACACATAAGGAAGAGGATTCAAAAAGGAAAGTTGGTGATACCATTTCTTTGAATATTAGGACATCTGAATATCCAAAGATCATTAAATTAGGTGCCCAATGTTCTGATGAAGAGAAATTGAAATTCGTAGAATTACTTCGTGAGTTTCAAGATGTTTTTTCCTGTTCATAAGATGATCTTCATGGTTTTGATCCTACTCTCATACAACATGCCATTCCTATCAAGGAAGGGAAAAACCAGTCAGGAAAAGGCAAAGACATATTAATCCTATGGTTGAAGCCACCATTAGGAAAGAATTGGAAAAATTGTTGAAAGCTCATATAATCTTTCTAGTTAAGTATTCTGAATAGGTTTCAAATCTAGTCCTTGTTGGGAAAACTACTGATCAGATCAGATTATGTGTCGATTTTCATGCATTAAATAGAGCAAGTGTAAAAGACCATTTTCTGCTTCCTAATATGGAGATGATTTTACAATAGGTCGCAGGGTCTCAAATGATGTCTTGACGATTTTTCTGGATATAATCAAATCAAGGTAAAAAGGACTGATAGATATAAAACCACATTTACTACACGCTGGGGCACATTTGCTTATGAACATATGCCTTTTGGATTATCTAATGCAGGTGCCACTTTTCAGAAGGCTATGCAGATATCTTTTGACGATCTAATCGATCATATTATCCAGGTTTATCTTGATGATTTCACTGTTTATTCTAAAAACCGGTTGGATCATTTTGGTCATCTTAGAAAAGTTCTCATGCGTTGCAGAAAATTTCGCGTTTCTTTAAATCCTTCCAAATATATTTTTCGGTGTTGCGAAGGGTAAGCTTCTCTGACACATTGTTTCTGATTCAGGGATAAGTATAGATCCTGAGAGGATTACTGCCATTGTAAACCTCCTTGCCCCTACCTCCAAGAAAGAAGTTCAAGCTTTCATGGGTATTATTAATTTTGTTCGTAGATTTGTTCGTAGATTTTGATGTCATGGTTAAACCAATCCATAATAATATGAAGGAAGATCATTCTTTTTCTTGGACATATGATGTCGATAATGCTTTCCTTAGGATTAAGAAAGCGATCAGTTCATCACTTGTTCTGGCAAAACCGAATTTTGAGAAAGATTTTATCATATATACCAATGCCACTGAGGAAGCAATTTTTGCTATCCTCTTATAATGTGATGACCAAAACAATGAAAAACTTGTAGCTTACATGATTCAAATTCTATCAAATGACAAGATCAAATACTCTTATATTGAGAAACATTTTTTTGCTCTTGTCAAAGCTGTAGAAAAATTTCGCCATTTTATTTTGGGCAAACATACGTAGGTAAAAGTCTCTTTTTCTATTGTTAAGTTTCTACTTTCATAAATTTACCTTTCAGGAAAACTTGCACATTGGCTTGCCAAAATTCAGGAGCATGATTTGACAATTATGACTTCGAAGACAATCAAGGGATGAGACTTATACCTTCATTTAGCTCAACATCCTGAACCAAGTGAAGATTTTGACGATCAATATAACCCTCTTTCAACACTATTTTATATTGAAAAACAAAATCTCTCTATATCTGAGCATCCTTGGTATAAAAATCTGGTGTATTATTTGTAGTATCAAAGGTGCCCAGATGAGTTGGATCCTCATAAGAGAAGGAGACTCTGCCTTGAAGCTTCTAAGTATATCATTTTAGGAGATTTCTTGTTTAGAAGATCTGCTTATGGTTTGCTGCTCTGATGTGTAAATGATGAGGAAGCACTGGAAATATTACACGAGATCCATGGATCATCAACATATGTCATTCATATTGGTGGCCAGTTTTCTGCTAAAGCTACTGCTTTTAAGATCATAAGAAATGGTTATTACTGGCCTTTTATCTTTCGTGATTCCTATAAATTTGCAAGGTCTTATGATAAATGCCAAAAAATCGTTGGTAAAGAACTTCTTTCTGCCATGCCTTTACAACCTGTCCTTCTAGATTTCCCTTTTTCTAAGTGGGGTGTAGACTTTATTGGTCCAATCAATCCTTCATCCTCTGTAGGGCATATCTTTATTTTGACATCCACTGATTACTTTACTAAGTGGGATGAGGCTATCCCTCTTAGACATGCACAAGATGAACAAGTAATTTCTTTTCTAGAGTCCAATATATTTTCTAGATTTGGCCTTCCATTAGAAATCATTACGGACAATGGTACAACCTTCATTTCTGCAAAATTGACCCAATTTCTGGATAAATTAGGTGTCAAGCATTTCACTTCATCTAATTATTACCCTCAGGGAAATGGATAAGCATAGTCCACTAATGTTAAGAACCTGAATAGATCTGCAAATATAATCACCACAAATACTGAATACACAATAGATCCACAAGCAAGATAGAATAAACCACACTTTATTATTACCAAACCCTTGAGGTAAGGCAACCCCGTACAATGGATCCTATTATGGAAGGGATCCTCTCATGTTCACTTGCCTCTTCGATGGGTCATCCTCCTATTGAGCTACCGCTACAAATTAAATAATTCTCATCATCTCATTACATTGCTTGAACCCCTTTATATAGTGCTACCATCACCTAAGAACATTCTAGAGGAGGAATCTTCTAGAAGTAGAACCTTCTAAGAAGTCCTCTTACATATATTATATCTAACTACCATAGTGGGCCTTGTTTAATAATATAGTGGACCTAGTCCACCTTACATTGAATGGCCTCCACTATTATCACTATGGGCCCTCTGGGCCTCCCCACTACCTCTCTAGCTACCTTACATTCTTTCATTCTTATGAAAGCGTTGTCCTCAACGCTTGATGTACGACCATATACCAGGGTCCCATGGATAAGTGTGGACCATAGTGCCGAAGTAGACTAGAGAACCAGGGTCCCATTGAAAAATGAAAGCCACCATGTTGAAGTAGTCCAACCACCATTGTAAACCAGGGTCCCATGTTCAAGTGTTCATGTGAACTCCACATGGAAGATATCAGCACCAAATAACCAACTGAAAATGATGCTTCCGATACTAACACCTATCATGTGGATCCAAATAATAATATCCAGCCACATAGTGGGAAAGGGTCAACGCTGAATCTGGAAGGAACAATACCATTGTAGAATATGCAAGCTGGACACTGGTAATCATAACTAGCTCTTGATGTGGGACATTGATGTTCTCTATAGAAGGTGGAGTAGAGTCATCAAATAAAATATGGAAGTGGTTGTCATCCCAGAAATGAAAACTATCCATATACCAATCATCGCAATAGGCATCGAGATCATACCAAGCATATATTTCTTGAGTATATCCCTCCTTGATGTCCACCATAAAAAATCTCTCATGCATGCTATCCAATGAATCTTGAATACTACAAAAACTATCATTGAGGCCATCTCCAAAGGCATCCAATTTGTCATTCAATGTGTCATACAATTGGGATTTGAATGCTTCAAGAATTTATTTGAGGGTTTGAGAGGAAATAGCCATCTGATCACCCTATGAACTCTTCGGTCCCGCAGCCGTCACCAAAAAACCCCAAAAAATAGAACAATAAATTACTGCAGAAAATCACAGCGTTTTCTGAAAAAACCTTGAAAAACTGATGAATTTAAAATGCTCATAACTTCACTTCCCGGACTCTGTTTCGGTTGATTTTTTTTTTTTGAAATTGGGTGAAATTGTGAGAGGAACTCAGATATGTAATTTTTTGGGCAAATTGGACCTCCAGCTGCTACAGAAAGAATAATAAAAAAAAATCGCGCTGCCGTCCGCGGAAAAAACCCTGAAAAATTGCAGATTTTAAAACTTCAATATATTGACTTCCTGGACTCCGTTTCAGACAATTTTTATTTTCAAATTGGGTGTTTTTCTGGGAGGAACTCATATCTACAATCTGTTTCTGCAAATTTTGTATAGAAATATACCGAAATTTTCTGAAATTTCGCGGCCCTCTTTTTTCTTCTCCGAAAAAACAAACTGCAAAAATAAAAAATATTTGCACACTATGTATGCCAAGGAAAGTGCTCCGATACCACTTGTTAAGTAAC
This sequence comes from Picea engelmannii, assembly GCA_009831015.1. Lineage (NCBI taxonomy): Eukaryota > Viridiplantae > Streptophyta > Pinopsida > Pinales > Pinaceae > Picea > Picea engelmannii. Next base: position 48,210 of record ML804373.1, read on the forward strand.
TATACCAGATCTACAAATATAATTAAATAATACCAAGAATAAACCATAAACCATTCACCATAACATGAACACAAGAAATAGAGAAAACCCTTGAGGTGGGGTAACACCATATATTAATCCTTATGGAAGGATAAAACTCCTCAAACAATCCTTGCTTGTACAATCACAATATTCTTCACTATGTTTCATTACATTGCCTATACTTCTTTATATATCTCTCCCTATCTCCTAGGAACCTTCTAGAGAGCCTTCTCACATTTATTACATCCAACTACCATAGTGGGCCTTTATTAATATAGT
>ML804373.1:48609-68264 GCA_009831015.1 Picea engelmannii
TCATATTTCATCTTAAGTATAATCCAAAATAATTAATTAATAACTTGTAATCAATTTAAGGTTATATCATAATTAATCATAATTTAGCTAGTGTTTCAGATTATTATGAAATTATTTACAGTAATAGGAAAAGGGTCATTACAATAATACTCCACTAGCAAGGAATGTGGACATGTTATTTTGGTGTTAAGTGTTAAATGGGAATATGATTGCTATGAGATTCATGTGGGAGGCCGATTCAACTTTGAGTTTGGAAATGGTATGTTATGTTTTATGGATATTGGATATATGATAGTCGATATTATATGTCTGGAACAAGGTTTTCGGAGGTTGGGTGCACTCCATATTTGGTTGTGATTGATGGTATTTAATGAAAAGGATGGGAAGTGATCTGCATTTACTACACGTCGTTCTTACCCTACCTCGAAGCCACCACCTTCACTATTCTCCTTGCATTCATTTTTGCTGCTCTGGTTAGTAGCACCTCAATTGTGCTTGGCCTTTGGCGAAAAGATAATTGTTCTCTTTAGCTTTCTGGAATTCTTCTTATAGGTATGTTGGCTCTTATCTCTCCATTCATGGATTGTTAGCTCTGCTCCAGATGAAATCGATTTGTTGGCTATTAGAGTTTGCATGCAAAATGTGTTTGTTTTTCAAAGTTAACAATGGACTTGTTGTGAGCATTCCGACCATGTGACTCACATTTCGATTTGGGTTTCTTCCCATTGGCATTTACATGTTTCAAACTTGAAATATTGTTCGACATTTTATTATGTTTGAAGTATATGGTTTTATGCGCCTGGAGCAAAGGTGGTATTACTATAACATGGTTGTTGGAAAAAAGTTTGTGGGTGAATGTGTTCGGTTTCTCTTATTTCGTATGACTAATTTAGAGGGTTTCCTTTGTAAAAGAAAAACAACAGTCAGGTTTTGTGACTATTGCGTAGTACCCTCACTCTGGAGGATATGCAGTCTTATTATTACCAGGACTGTGAAGTTATGGGTGGCCTGTGTGTTTTATCTTGCTGTAATTTTGATGGGAAGGAGTTGGTTTTGCTTTTCTTGCAGCCCACATTTCAAACCTTACTCCCATATGCATGCTCTAGGCCTCGTTTCCCCATCCAATATGCGGGCAAGTGAATAAAGAAAAACCCAGATTCAAAATTTTGTTTAACTATTTTGACCCAACAATGGGAAAGATTGATATCACCCACAAAATCGTGGCTCGTTTGTTATTTATCTATGAGGGAATTTGGCCAATTTTGATTTTAGTATGAATTCTATGGAAACACTGCCCACCAGGTTCGCATTGGGGTTTCGAACCCAATTTGTTTTGCAATTGTTATTTGAGGTTGTGATGTTAATGTTATATAATGAAAGGTTGATGGCTTTATGTTTCTCTTCCTCTCATTATGATTTGAGGCATTATGTTATGATTATGACTGAGTCAAATCGTTTTTTAAACAATATCCTACAAAACATTATGCTAGTTTAAAAGGATATCTATGGTCTTAAAAGGGGAAATGAAGCTTGCAAGTTTGATAATCCTGTAAATTTCCTTTTAGTTTCATTTTGAGTAGTTTAAGAGGATTGTTGCCATGTTATGGATTCTGTATGTTGAAGTTTAAAAATCGTGTTATGGCACAAACAAAATTTGGTGGGAGTTTTGGAAATAAATGGGCATGGTAAACAATGGATATTCAAATGATTTTTGTTAAATGATGGTAATGATGATTTTAAAATTAATAAATGTTATTTCTTGTAACAAAATAGTAATCATCTCATTCCCATTCATTATCTCATTTTTCGCTCATTATATTCCCACCACCTTCCCAGTAACATTTAGTTATTCCCCTATTCTGTTATATTGAATTTCATTTTTAGGGAAAAAGGATTAAAAAAGATTGGATGATGATTTCAGTTGGAAACTTTGATACAGAGACATTGTTTTTATAAAGAAAAGGCTCTGCATTTTGCTTGAACAATATTCATTTGTTGGTTCCCGTCCATGCTACCATTTTTCATTCATTAAAAGCCCCCCCCATCTTCCCAATGACCCTATCATTCCCTGTTCAATTGCAATTGATTATTGAATTTGATATTTGATGGGTTGTGTCAATGGATTGACTGCTTATGCTTCTATTGTGAATGATAAAGCCAACATCTTGATTTTATTTAGGTAGAGTATTAATGAATGGAATGTTAAAATTTTTCATATTCTAACTGGAATATTGTTTCAGGATGAGTTTTTTTAGCAGGGGGAAAAATGACAGAGGTGAAAACATAGGTAGAGGAAATAATTGAAAAAGAGGCCATAGAAGGCCACGATTTTCAATACATTTTGACGTTGATCCAAAAGAACTAAATAAACTTTTCCAAGTTTGGTTTTTCAATCTAGTTGGCCAAGGAATTGTGTAACCTAGACCTCAGAGGCCTCATTTCCAGCCACCTCAAAATTTCTCTGGTATCCATGTCCCCCCTCATGTTTCTATGCAATAAAAACCACCTGCCAATGATGGCTGGAAAGAGATTGTCCATAATCTTGTTGCACATCATCATGGTTGGACTACAATATCGTTTCCATTGCCCCCTCATCCACCACCATTCAACCCAAATGCCCAAGATGATCGTGTTGCCTCACCAGCCCAGTCCTCGCATTCAAGCAAGAGATTAAAAACTACCATCACCGAGCTAGAATTAGAGAAAGGAAAAGGGGTTGATAATCCCTCCAAGTCTTCCAAAAAATCCTCTGAATCGGTGTCCTCTCATATCCACCTTAAATATAGTTTCTCCAATGTCATCAATGAAATCCACCCACAAGGTTCCAATCAATTGAAGGTCGTTGCATAGGAAAAATCAGAAAAAGGATCAAAAGAAGGAAGAATTGAAAATATACAAAACACCTCTCACAACAAATATAGGTTTTAATGCTTTTTAATGTTATTATTCTTTTTAAGGACATATTTTATCGGTATGATGACAAAATGTTTTGGAAAGCAAAGACACATTTAGACAAAATGTTTTGGAGAGCATGGATATGATTTTATTTTTGGCTATAGTCATGTTTTATTTTGATACTAAAATATTTGACTATTTATATGAGGATGGGAGTTACAAGGCGAATATTTGAGTTAATTTTTGGGGTGTTATATTTCATATTTTGATGATCATTAAAAAATGAAAATTGGAGTCACAAGGGATCCCACCTATTTAGTTATTATTTTAATATACCCTTATTTATGTATTATTATTTATTTGTCTCAATTATTAGTTAAGCTAATTAAGATTAACAAAAGGAAGGTAGTTGAACTACCATAACTTATTGGGAAAGAATAAAATCTCAATCAAAAGAAGAGACAAAGGTAGAGAAAATAGAAGGGGAACTTCTGATATAATATCTGCTCTATACTTGTGAGATAATTATTTTCTTCATTCATTCTGAGTTTATTAGAAAGCTAAACCATATTGATGACAACATGGTCTTATTGAAGGAAGGATGATTCAAAACCGAATCATATCTTTCAACAACTTGTATCTAAAGGTGTATGATCTATCTTTGGCAGCCTGTATGTTCTTGTTTGTTTATGGATTAGATTTCATGACTGATAAAGAATATTTTGCAGAGTCAAGTGACAACATTTTATGACAAGTTGATCTAGATATTTAGCTTCAGTTTTTCTTTTGTTGTCAGAGTCTTTTTGTATGGTTCCCATCAAAGACTTCTAAATCTTACTTTGGTCCCCACCTTCGCAGGGGTTTGTAAAGAGAATTTTGTTTTGTATCTCATTAATATAAAAATCATATTTCTGATTTTAGTCTCACATGTGTATCTTATGATATTTTTCAGATTTTGCTTTTATCCTTGTCTCTTATCAATGTACACACTTATGTATATTTTTGCTTTCTTTCTTTTGCAAAATTGCATATAATATATAAAATCAGCCTTGATCCCTCGTACATATTATCTGTGGATTAAGTGATTGTTTTGAATTTAAGGCTATAAACTCCGGGTAACATTCCCAACTATCTTGCCTTAGCCTAACAAAATCTGAAAATGTTTGAGTAAGGTTCTTCGTACCTTTTCCTCAACATTTATTTGGCGACCATACTGTGGAGATATTTCCATATCTCTCTGGTTGATTGTATCACAATTGTATTTTATTTTCCTGTTTTTTCCAATTACTCTTAGAATGATTTTTCCATGACAATACCCATTGTGAGACAACCTAATATTGGAAACGTCTTGATGACCAAACCAACATTACCTTGAATTTATTCAACACTATTTTAGAAACCTCTGGTACTTGTGATGAACTCGAACGCTCTTGGGAAGCAATTGAAAGGGACATAAATATTCGTGAATGTTGGGAAGCCAGGCAAAGGAAGCCCAAAAATCAGCAATAACCTTTCCTCTTACCTGTTTAATCTTTTATTTCATGTCCTTTAATTTTTGTATTTCTCAAAGAAGAAGAGGATTGTCCCTTGAAGTTACTCCTATTTCTGAAATAGGAAGGAGTAAAATTGTCTTATCAACACAAGAAAGTGCTCTTAGGTGAACCTTATCTGATTCTTCCAGTTCATCTTCATCACCCATACATATCACCTTCAACATGACATCTTCAGATAGTGGTAGTGGCATCGAAGGTTCCTCCTCCTCGCAACCTTATGCTTCATCTGTGATTGGAAGTATCTATAGCCATCAAGTCCCTATTCAATCTACTACCAATCCTGCTAAGGTCATTAAGAAATATGGACTTTTTCAACATGAGGAAGATGTTATAACCACCCCCTGACACGTGTCTTCTCCCTTGAATCTTGCACCAACCACCCAACCATTGTCGAAATTCAAGGATGATTTACTTAGGTTCTCAGGAAATGGTACCGTTACTACAAATGAAAACCTGGTAACATTTTCTAATTCTTTTCATAATATAGGGTCTATTGATAATGACACTTGCATGTGTCTATTTGTCAATTCTCTTGAAGGGAAACATGAAACATATTTTTTTGACCTCCAGCCAAAAATCCTTTCAAATAGGGAAGAACTGGTTTATTGGTTCAAATCCACTTATGGATAGCTCAACAATCCAACTGATCAGTTAAGGGAATACAACAATATTGCTTATAAGGATGGGGAAACCATTAAATATTTTAACCTTTGTTTCACCAAGCTATATAATCAAATCCCTGAACTAATCCGTCCTCAAAATCAAGCTGCTTTCATGCATTATTATAATTCTTTACCTTCTCCTTATCGTCACAGACTTGAAGAAAAGGCTATCGACAATCTCAGTTCCACCCTTCAGGATTGCCTAGAATATGAGGAGAAACTTGAAAGAACATGTCTTCCCAAGGGAGACTTGGTCAAGCAAACATATATGTCTTCCATTCTACAACTTATGCAAGATATGAATAATAGGATGATATCCTACGAACGAAAATGAATTTCTTCTTCCTCTTCCCCTGGGGCTTCTTATTCTTCCCTATCACCTTTTAGAAATACTAATGAAAGCACTTTTCAGCCAAAGGCCATAATGAATCACACTTGGTGTAACTTTTGTGAATAAAATCATGATGAGAATACCTGCGAATTTAAAAGAAATGTTAGAGATAAGATATTTGGAAAAAGGCTTGATACCACGATCGTTGTTTTAGATTTGGATGAACGAGAGGATGTTATGGTAGTCAATACCAGGAATAAACCTTACACTGCCAAGAGCAAATTTGATCTTCCCCCGTACTTCTTCTGCCCCAAGTTCATCTTCTCAAAGTTATGATACACAAACTGTCAAAACTTCAAGCAATCAAGGAGTATATCCTCCTCTTCCCTCTTCTAAGTATAATATCCTTAACCAATTGACTAATATCAAAGCTGATGCTACGCTCTTGGACACGGTTTCCATCCCAAAACACTAAAAGCATCTTAAGGACTTTATGGAAGGTAATATTTCTACCATAGCTAATCTATTTGAAGAGTCAAAGGAAGAAGACTCAACTGTAAATAGGATAGGCGTAAATAATTTTAGGAACTCTGTAAAACCCCCCCCTTTCTATATCTCGGTAAAAATTATGTATAGAATAGCTTAATGTTTCCTAATTGATGGTGGGTCTGGTCCAAGTGTGATGTCTAAAATTATCATGGAAGAGCTTGGCTTATATTGTACCAACGAAAATTCTAAAAGCATGCTCTCGTAAAATAATTTGCAACAATTAACTATAGGTGAAACCAAGGATGTAACCTTAGTTTTGTGTGCACATCTCGAGATAAGGACAACTGTCAATATCCAAGTAATTGATATGTTAGTGAGTAACTAAATTGTTTTTGGAAGGGACTGGCAAGCCTTAACTGGGGGATAGATTTCATTCGATGGTACACATTTATATGTTCCTCGAAATGGAAAGAACATTATAGTTCTTAGGGAAGGAATATTTTCACTTTATATAGAGAGCGTTCCCCTACCCAATGTAAATTATCTCGTAGAAGATTTGGGGGTGTACTCTATCTTTGTTGATGAAGGTGACATTGTACTTGAACCAATTGATTTTTATGATGGCATGTGGCAAATTCATTTAGATGGCTCATGTTTAAACGCAGGTAATGGAGTTGGCATCATTCTATATTCTCCTATAGGAAAAATTCACAATTTCTCTTATAGGTTGGAATTTTCTTGTACAAACAATGTTGTTGAGTTTGAGGCCTTATTGTTGGGCATTGAAAATGCATATAATCTTGATTGTGGCCACCTTACAGTCTTTGGTGATTCTAAACTTGTTTTGAATATTGTACGGAAGATTTATGTACCAAACAATAAGTTACTTAAACGTTATACCCAAGTTGTTTGGATGTTGATTTCAAATATGCTATCATTTAACATCACTCATGTTAAAAGGGAACTTAATTCAATGGATGATAGATTAGTTGATTTTCCAGCTTCTCCTACTCAACAAATTTTACCTCAAAGACTTGATTGTACATTCCAATCTCTATACTGTCCTCACCTCCCTGACAACGTAGAATAATGGCATGAGGTTTTCCCAAGTGACGAAGGCATTTGCAATTTCATACAAAATGAACCTTTTAAGCCCAAGGAAATCATCTCTGTTGAGGATGACAAATTTCCTAAAAGATTGACTCCTCTCGAGAGTTCATTTTCATCAAGTGATGTAGGCAACAAAGAAACACATAAGGAAGAGGAGTCAAAAAGGAAAGTTGGTGATACCATTTCCTTGAATATTGGGACATTTGAATCTCCAAAGATCATTAAATTAGGTGCCCAATGTTTTGATGAAGAGAAAGATAAATTCACATAATTACTCTGTGAGTTTCAAGATGTTTTTTCCTAGTCATATAGGGATCTTCGTGGTTTTGATCCTACTCTCATACATCATGCCATTCCTATCAAGGAAGGGGGAAAAAAAGTTAGGAAAAGGCAAAGAACTATTAATCCTGTGTTTGAAGCCACTATTAGGAAAGAATTGGAAAAAGTGTTGAAAGCTCATATATTCTTTCCAGTTAAGCATTCTGAATGGGTTTCAAATCTGGTCCATGTTCGGAAAACTACTGGTCAGATCATATTATGTGTCGATTTCTGTGCATTAAATAGAGCAAGTGTAAAATACCATTTTTCGCTTCATTATATGGATAGGATTTTACAATAGGTCGCAGGGTCTCAAATGATGTTCTTACTTAACGGTTTTTTTGGATATAATCAAATCAAGGTAAAAAGGACTGATAGATATAAAACCACATTTACCACACGCTCGGGCACATTTGCTTATGAATGTATGCTTTTGGCGTATCTAATGCAGGTGCCACTTTTCATAGGGATATACAAATAGATTTTGACGATCTAATCGATAAGATTATCCACGTTTATCTTGATGATTTGACTATATATTCTAAAAATTGGTTGGATCATTTCGGCCATCTTAGAAAAGTTCTCACGTGCTGTAGAAAATTTGGCATTTCTTTAAATCCCTCCAAATCTATTTTCGGTGTCATGAAGGGTAAGATTCTCGGTCACATTGTTTATGATTCAAGGATAAGTATAGGTCTTGAGAGAATTACTTCCATTCTAAACCTCCCTACCCCCACCTCCAAGAAAGAAGTTCAATCTTTCATGGGTATTATTAATTGAGTTCGTAGATTTGTTCCTAATTTTTCTATCATGGTTAAACCAATCCATAATATTCTGAAGCAAGATCGTTGTTTTTCTTGGAAAAATGATGTCGAGAATTCTTTCCTTAGGATTAAGAAAGCGATCAGTTCAACACCGGTTCTGGAAAAACTAAATTTTGAGAAACATTTTATCATGTATACCAATGCCACTGAGAAAGCAAATTTTGCTATCCTTTTACAATGTGATGACCAAAACAATGATAAACTTGTATCTTACACGAGTCAAAGTCTATCAAATGACGAGATCAAATACTCTTATATTGAGAAACATGCTTTTTCTCTTGTCAAAGATACAAAAAAAATTCAGCATTTTATTTTGGGCAAACATACGCAGGTAAAAGTCCCTTTTCTTGCTATCAAGTTTCTACTTTCACAAACTTACCTTCTAGGAAAACTTGCACATTAGCTTGCCAAAATTCAGGAGCATGATTTGACAATTATGACTTCAAATACAATCAAGGGATGAGACTTATCCCTTCACTTAGCTCAACATCCTGAACCAAGTGAATAATTTGACGATCAAGATAACCCTCTTTCAACGCTATTTTATATTGAAAATCAAAATCTCTCTATATCTGAGCATCATTGGTATTAAAATCTGGTGTATTATTTGCAGTATCAAAGGTGCCCAAGCGAGTTGGATCCTCACAAGAGAAGGAGACTCCGCCTTGAAGCTTATAAGTGTATCATTTTAGGAGACTCCTTGTTTAGAATATTTGTTGATGGTTTGTTGCTTTGACATGTAAATGATGAGGAACCATAGAAAATATTACAAGAGATCCATCAATCATCAACATATGTCATTCATATTGTTGGCCATTTTTCTGCTAAAGCTATTGCTTTTAAGATCATAAGAAATGGTTATTACTGGCCTTTTATCTTTTGTGATTCCTATAAATTTGCAAGGCATGTGATAAATGCCAAAAATTTGCTGGTAAAGAACGGTTTTATGCCATGCCTTTATAACTTGTCCTTTCAGATTTCCCTTTTTTTAAGTGGGGTCTAGAATTTATCGGTCCAATCAATCCTTCATTCTCTGCAGGGCATATCTTTATTTTTACAACCACTGATTACTTTACTAAGTGGGATGAGGTTGTCCCTTTTAGACACACACAAGATGAACAAATAATTTCTTTTCTAGAGTATAATATGTTTTCCATATTTGGCCTTCCATTAGAAATCATTACGGACAATGTTCCAACCTTCATTTATGCAAAAGTGACCCAATTTATGACTAAATTAGGTGTCAATAATTTCACTTCATCTGCTTCTTACCCTCAGGGAAATGGACAAGCAGAGTCCACTAACAAGAATCTGGTTAGGATTATAAATAGAATCATAGAATACAAACCTCACAAGTGGCACACACTTCTACTTATGCTCTTTGGGAAAACCTTACAACCACCAAATCAAGTACATGCTTTACTCCCTTTCAGCTCGTATATGACCAAGATGTTACTATGCCTATTGAACTAGATATTTCTTCCTTACGATTGATGTTACATACTGAAGAATTAAATTCTTCTAATGTTTCCCAAAGGATAAATACAATTTTAACCCTGTAAGAACAAAGGAATTTTTCCTTGGAAAATCTGAAAAGGAGGTAGCAAACGATGAAGAAATATTTTAACAAACGAGCAAAGGCTGTTGAATTTAAGATCGATGACAAAGTCTTACTATGGGACTCAACCCATGCTGAGAGAGGGAGACATTGTAAGTTCCAAAATTTATGGCTAGGTCCTTTCAAAATCGCTTTTATCCTCGGCACAAATTCATATCTTCTTAAAGACATGGATGAGCGATTGTTTTCTTACAGTACCCATGGTTCCCACTTGAAACATTATGTGGAACCATCTTGATCACCGACTCTAGTTTGTGTAAATATGACTGTTGTATATATTTTTGTCTTATGTTTTTCTTGTCACTTTGGTTTATTGAGTTTTATTTTCTGTTGTTTGTTTTGCATGGTCATTAGAAATAAAGTCTGGATCAATTTTTCCATAACGATGTCATTCTGTAAGTATTGTTGATCAATGGGAATAAGATATACACAACTATTATGATATCCTCCTTTTGAGACACTGATGGAATAACTTTTTTCTTTCAATACTATTGTAGTATACTTGGCTTTGTTTTCTTCCTTTTTTTTGTTATCCCTTTCTTCCCTCCACCATGATATTCAAGAGCATATCAAAAGAATTCTCCTTGAAATTCTAAACTCTTATCAGTTATGAACCTTATTGGTTGTTATGCATACATGACCAATTCCGCTCATACATTTCACTTTCCATAAGTTTTTCCCCAAAGTCCCATCTCATCATTTTCCTTAAGCCATCATTTTCCCCCTGTTGCATAATTGTTTTCTAAACAATCTCAATCACCTACTTCTACTGGTCTGGGAAACCAAGCATTCTAAGTTCTAAATCTATTGAAAACAAATTTTCGTGTGGAGTCGCCAGTTTGTTGACGCCCAAAAGCACACCATAAAATTCATTCCTGTAAATGTGTTGCAATGCATTATTACTTACATATATTTTTAAATAATACTAAATAGGTGGGACCCCTTTAGAAAAATAATGAGGGAAAGCACTCCTCTTGTTGCGCTCATGATTACCTTATGAGAAAGACTTCAAAGTTTGAGAGTAAGGAGTGATATCCTAACCTTTTTCTATGTGCAATTAATGGATGTTGGGTGTGTTTCCAATTTGATTTTAGAATGGAGAAAATGTTTATTTTATTAGACATTTTAGTTTACTCTTGCTACACCTAGACTTTGATATCTTGCTCCAACTCTAAGTATAAGCCACATGCAATGTATGGTATAATTGTTATGTATATGGATGCTCATTATTATGTGGAATGATAATACTCCACTAGCAAGGAATGTAGACATGTTATTTTGGTGTTAAGTGTTAAATGGGCATATTATTGCTATGAGATTCATGTGGGAGGCTGATTCGACTTTGAGTTTGGAAATGGTATGTTATCTTTTATGGCTATTGGATATATGATGGTCGATATTATATGTTTGGAACAAGGTTTTTGGAGGTTGGGTGCACTCCATATTTGGCTGTGGTTGATGGCATTTAATGAAAAGGATGAGAAGCGACATCCATTTACTGCATGTCGTTCTTACCCTACCTCGAAGCCACCACCTTCACTATTCTCCTCACATTCATTTTTGTTGCTATGGTTAGTAGCACCTCAATTGTAATCGACCTTTGGTGAAAAGATAGTTGTGCTCTTTAGCTTTCTGGCATTCTTCTTACATGTATGGTGGATCTTATCACTCCATTCATGGATTGTTAGCTCTGCTCCAGATGAAATCGATCTGTTGGATCTTAGAGTTTGCATGCATAATGTGCTTGTCTTCCAAAGTTTACAATGGATTTGTTGTGGGAATTTTGGCTGTGTAACTCACATTTCAATTTGGGTTTCTTCTTGTTGACATTTAAATATTTCAAACATGAAATATTGTTCGACATTTTATTCTATTTGAAGTATATGGTTGTATGTGCCTGGATCAAAGGTGGTATTACTATAGCATGGTTGTTGGAAAAATGTCTGTGGGTGAATGTGTTCGGTCTCGCTCATTCCGTATGAATAATTTTGAGGGTTTCCTCTGTAAAAGAAAAATAACAGTCTGGTTTTGTGACTTTGCATAGTACCTTCACCCTGGAGGATATTCAGTCTTATTATTACCACGACTGTGAAGTTATGGGTGGCTTGTGTGTTTTATCTTGTTGTCATTTTGATGGGAAGGAGTCAATTTTTCTTTTCTTCCTGCCCACGTTTCAAACCTTACGCCCATATGTCTGCTCCATGTCTCATTTCCCCATCCAATATGTAGGCAAGTGAATAAAGAAAAACTCTCATTCGAAATTTTGTTTAATTGTTTTGACCCAAAAGTGGGAAAGATACATATCACCCAAAAAATCATGGCTCATTTATTATTTATCTATGAGGGAATTTGTCCGATTTTTAGTTTAGTATGAATTCTATGGAAACAATGCCCACTAGGTTCGCATTGGGGTTTCGAACCTGGTTTGTTTTGCAACTGTTATTTGAGGTTGTGATGTAAATGTTATATAACGAAAGGTCGATGGATTTATGTTTCTCTTCCTCTCATGATGATTTGAGGCATTCTATTATGATTATGACAGAGTCAAATCGTTTTGTAAACATTCTCCTACAAAACGTTATGCTAGTTTAAAAGGATATCTATGGTCTTAAAAGGGGAAATGAAACTTCCAAGTTTGATAATCCTATAAATTTCCTTTGAGTTTTATATTGAACATTTTAAAAGGATTGTTTTCATGTTATGGATTCTGTATGTTGAAGTTTAAAAAGAGTGTTATGGCACAAACATAATTTGGTGGGAGTTTTGGAAATAAATGGGCATGGTAAACAATGGATATTCAAATGATTTTTTTAAATGATGGTAATGATGATTTTAAAATTAATAAATGTTATTTCTTGTAACAGAACAATACTCCTCTCGTTCCTGTTCATTGTCTCATTTTTCACTCATTATATTCCCACCACCTTCCCAGTAACATTTAGTTCATCCCTTGTTATGTTATCTTGAATTTCAATTTTAGGGAAAAAGGATTAAAAAGGATTGAATGATGTTTTCAGTTGGAAATTTTGATATGGAGACATTGTATTTTTAAAGAAAAGGATCTGCATTTTTCTTTAACAATATTCATTTGTTGGTTCTCGTCCATGCTACCATTTTTCATTCATTACAAGGCCCCCCATCTTCACAATGACCCTACCATTCCCTGTTCAATTGCAATTGATTATTGAATTCGATATTTGATGGGTTGTGTCAATGGATGGACTGCTTAGGCTTATGTTGTGAAAGATAGAGCCAACATCTTGATTTTATTTTGGTGGAGTATTAGTGAATGGACTGTTAAAAGTTTTCATATTCTGACTGGAATATTGTTTCAGGATGAGTTTTTTTATCAGGGGCAGCTATGGCAGAGGTGGAAACATAGGTAGAGGAAATAATTGTCAAAGAAGACATAGAAGGCCACGATTTTAAATACATTTTGACGTTGATCTGCAAGAACTAAATCAACTTTTCCAAGCTGGGATTTTCAATGTAGTTGGCCAAGGAATTTTTCAACTTAGCCCCAAGAGGCCTCCTTTCTAGCCACGTCAAAATTTCTTTGGTATCCGTGACCCCCCTCATGTTTCTATGCATCCATAACCACCTACCAATGATGGTTGGAAAGATATTATCCATCATCCTGCTGCACATCATCATGGTTGGCCTACAATATCGTTTCCATTTCCCCCTCCTCCACCTCCATTCAACCCAAATTCCCAAGCTGATAATGTTGCCTCATGAGTCCAGTCCTCTCATGCAAGCAAGAGATTAAAAACTTTCATCCCCGAACTAGAATTAGATAAAGGAAAAGGGGTGGCTAATCCCTCCAAGTCTTCCAAAGACTCCTCTAAATCAACGTCCTCTCATCTCCACCTCAAATATAGTTTATCCGATGTCATCAATGAAATTCGTTCACAAGGTTCCAATCAATTGAAGGCTGTTGCATAGGAAAAATAAAAAAAAGGATCAAAAGAAGGCAGCAGTGAAAAGAGGCAAAACACCTCTCACAACAAATATGGGTTTTAATGCTTTTTGATGTTATTTTTCTTTTTGAGGACAAATTTTATTGGTATGATGACATATTTTTTTGGACATCAAAGACACATTTAGATAGAATGTTTAAGACAACATGGATATGATTATGTTTTTGGCTATAGTCATGTTTTATTTTGATACTAAAATATTTGACTATTGATATGAGGATGGGAGTTACAAGGCGAATGTTGAGTTAATTTTTGGGGTGTTATATTTCATATTTTCATGATCATTAAAAAATGAAAAATGGAGTCACAAGGGGTCCCACCTATTTAGTTATTATTTAAATAGACCCTTATTTATGTATTATTATTTATTTGTCTCAACTTATTAGTTAAGCTAATTAAGATTAACAAAAGGAAGGCAGTTAAACTACCATAACTTATTGGGAAAGAATAAAATCTCAATCAAAAGAAGAGACAAAGAGAGAGAAAACAAAAGGGGAACTTATGATATAAGGTCTGCTCTATACTTGTGAGATAATTCTTTTCTTCATTCATTCTGAGTTTACTTGAAAGATAAACCATCTTGATGACATCAGGGTCTTATTGAAGGCAACATGATTCAAAACTGAATCATATCTTTCAACAACTTGTTTCTAAAGGTGTATGATCTATCTTTGAAAGTCTATGTGTTCTTGTTTGTTTATGGATTAGATTTCATGATTGATAAAGAATATTTTGCAGAGTCAAGTGACAACATTTTTATGGCAAGTTGATCCAGATCTTTAGCTTCAGTTTTTATTTTGTTATCAAAGTCTTTTTGTATGGTTCCCATCAGAGACTCCTAAATCTGACTTTGGTCCCCACCCATGTAGGGGTTTGTAAAGAGAATTCTTCTTTGTATCTCAGAATGAAGTTAATATAAAAATCATATTTCTGATTTCAGTCTCACATTTATATCTTAATGATATTTTTCACATTTTGCTTTTATCGTTGTCTCTTATCCATGTACAGACTTATGCATATTTTTGCTTTCTTTTTTTTGCACAGTTGCATATAATATATAAAATCAGCCTTGATCCCTCATACATATTATCTGTGGATTAAGTGATTGTTTTGAATTTAAAGCTATAAAATCCGAGTAACATTCCCAACTATCTTTCCTTAGCCTAGCAAGATCTGAAAATGTTTGAATATGGTTCTTCGTATATTTTCCTCAACACGGGGTCTCAAGTGGTAATTACCACCTCCTTGCTTCCAAGGAGATTGAAGTCTAGGAAAGAGCCTCTCCACAAGGTTATCCACCCCATCAAACAAAGGGTCCAATTCATGGTATATGTTAACAAAAAAACCCTCCTATCCTACAAGCGCAACTTTTGACTCATCAAACTATGAAATAGTGTATTTTACCCTCTCAACTTCATCCTAGTATTGAACAATAGAACTCTCCCCTAACACCAAATTATCAATAAAATTCTTGTCAAATGGTGAGGAAGGAATTAAAGTAGACTTACCCAAGCTTCAAAGCCTATCCAACTTTTGCAGTTGAGAAGGAGAGAATTCGAATAACCACTGACCCTCTAGGGCTTCATCCTTAATTCCTTCCAATTTATGAGAGCCAAAAATTAAGGGAATAGAAATGTTGCCAACCTTCAAACCCATATTTTCCAAACTGACCTCCTTCTCACAATCATGCATTCGCTCATCACCCACAACTTCACCCTCTACATGGCCCATCGATTCAATATAAATGCGAGGAATTGATTTTGAAAGAACAAATCATTCCTCCCCCTTACCGAGATTGTCCTCTTTTTTTACCCAATAATGTCACGTAAAATAGTTGGCACAATCACAAAGAACATGGCCATGTTGGTGGCATCTCACACAATGGAAAGGGAAATTCACATAATCCAGGGTCTAGGTGTATGATTTATCACCAACCACTATCTCCATTGATTCAAACAAGCCTTGAATAAAATCAATTTAAACCAAAATCGAGGCAAAGTATCTACCATTAAAATATTTGCAACTGTCATATGATAGAATGAACTTACCCAAGGTGTCACCAATAGCTCGCAAAGCATGTTCACACTACATTTCCAAAGGAAAACTCGGTAATTTTACCCAGACTAGAGCACTACCAGAGAATTCCTCCTTCAAATCGAAACAAGGATGTCGAGGCTTCATGAACATGTAAGCCCTGTCCAGAAACTAGTTACCTTTTAGATTTTTTAGGGCATTCTCGCCATACCTAAAAATAAACTAGAGCTAACCTTTTGCGAGAAAATGAAATATAGGGCCATACCCCATGTTGGAAAATGCATTTTGGGACAAATTTTGGGAGTCGCGTAGGAGCATGCGCTGAAGAAGGAAGGAAGTTAGCACATTTTCAGGATCAACGTGCACGGAGGAAGGAAGTTAGTTAGGCATTTTGGTCCTTTGTAACGGTCTAATCCCTAATGTAAATGTATAAATTTGTGAGGGTTTTTGGGTAGAAAGTAGGATAAGAACATGAGATTATTAGAGCATGAGCGGATGAGAGTGATTTGAGTAGGATTAGCGACTGAGGGGAATGTGGATGCCGACTAAGGAAGAGATCAGAAAGTGGCTAGAGGAAAAAGAACACATTTTTTCTAGAGATCGAAATAATAACCCACAGATCAGTTTAGAGAAATGGTTGCATAGGTATGTATTCACATATTTACATGAGATTTTCTTTGTTGATTTTCTGAATGTTTTAGCTGAGTGGTTACAGAGGTTAGCTGAAAAGAACAAAAAATTCCACATTGTTGTTCCAAGGAATTGGACCCCTGAGTTGATGCAACATTCGAATACTATAAGTAATCAAATATCGCACGTAGTTGATTTTTGGTTGAATAGTATATTGAGGCATTATATCACCCAGTTCACTATAGATGATACCCAGTCATATAGTGCTGCTGAAAAAGAGTTCTTTAAAGGTCCACACTGAAGATACTTGAAACAATTATATACTTGGATCAAGATGCCACTGTGTGATAAGGGGGTTATGAAGATGTAATCTGATTTCCCTAGCAGTTAGGTGCCTTCACGCGCATGGGGGAACTAGGGGCTAACCAGGGGATGGTATGAGTGTATGAAGAAGAGGTATGGAGGAATCAATTAATGAGGAACATATGGAATGAGGATTTCGAGAGAAGAAGAATGTGCAATAGAAGAAGATATTGGAGTATTGTGCAATGGAAAAATATTTTGATACAATAGGAAAAGGACTGTGGTTCATAAAGAAGAGAAACACAATGAGATTGAGGAAAGAAAAACTGGTGTAATACTTCATATCAAAGGAATACTACGCACAGAGTAAAAGGAAAAATATTGCCAGCTCAGTCCAATAGAAGAAGTTCCATTACATCCCACTCAGGCCAGACTCTACGTCGAACCCATGACCCCATGTGCAACCCCAAGAACTGAGGTAAGATCTAAAATTGTTTCGCTTGTAGTTAGTGAGGGAAGTAAGGATAATAGTAAAGATAGTCATAGGAGTGGAATTAGTACATCAAGTCGGAATAATTTAGCGTCACTAGGGAAGAATATTGCGCAGTACACGATGGAGGGAGTAGATCCCACTTTGAGGATGCATGTCTTTCGTGGAGCAGGTTCAGAAGATCCAGAACAATACTTGTTTGTCTGTGAAGCGATATGGACAGTGAAGAATGTCCAGGACGATGATGAAAATATCGCGCAGTTAATGATGACTTTCAGAGAGCGTGCGTTGCTATGGTATATGAAGTATCAGTCTACTGCACATGTGAAACAAGCTAGAACATTGGTAGACATTAGACAAGCTCTGTTAAATGAATTCCAAAAATAGAAGTCTGAGCAGGGGTGATTTTAAGAACCCCCCCTAAATTTGTATGTATAATAAGTGGGCGAATCCCCATGATACATAGGAAAAATTGAAGGCTACTTTATCAATAATATAATATGTATATATAATTTTTTGGTGAATCTTTTAGTCAATTATATAATCTTGTAAAATCTTGGTGAAACTTTCACTGAATTATAAACTCTTGTAAAGTCTTGGCGAATCTTTCACTGAATTATGAACTCTTGTAAAATCTTGGTGAATGTTTCACTGAATTATGAAACCTTGTAAAGTCTTGGATTTTTTTTTTTATAAAGTATAAAACCATATATAATAATAGGAAAATGTATTCATTAAACTGTAATATACTATTTTTACATATTTGGAAAAAGAAACATAATTTGTCCATCCTCTAGACAATGTTGTAAGCATTAGGGGTTATGTTTGTCAAGGTTCTCATTGTACACTCTTTAATATCCCTCTATCAGTTTTGATAATATTTCACCACAGAGTTCATATGCGTTGATCATGACCACCACTTCTGTCAAGCTCGAGATTTATTAATCTTTTCTCTACCACTTCTATTATGGATTCTTTATTATCGATTCATTGATTATGAAAGGACCCTTCAAAAAATTTCATCATATATTATAGGATGTTCTTAAATAGGAGCACACGTAATTTTATCCATCAATAACTCCAAAAGTATCAAAATATTGACATGTCACATTCCATGCATGACTTCCTCTCTAATCATTCATTTGCACTAAAAAATGACCCCTTTCTAAGGAAGACATGTCTCTTTTATGTCTTATATTTTTATTGTCTTATACAAAAATAAAGGGACACATAAAGGCTACAAAAATTGTCGTCACCCCCCCTTGGACCCCCCTGGCGACAGTTGTGGGGGGGAAATCCCCCCCACACCTCCTGTTAGGTAATGGGGTCCAAGCACGACTTAAACAAACCTCTAAATCAAGAAGATAATTAGGCTCCACAACCAACACTTAGAATTGGATTTTATGAACTATCTTGTCTCTATATTTATTGTGGATCTTGTTCATCCCTTGAGGTTATTTTATCTCAAAGAGAGAAGAATTGTGATTCTCTATCTATCCCCTATTGTTATTTTTTATCTATGAAATGCACCAAAGGTTGTTGTTATTGGAATTTATTCACAATTGACATTTTGATTAATAACACTTATGGTTGTTTCTTTTTACATGGTTCGTGATTGATGTATGAATATCTATGAAGATTAGTTCGTTTAGAGAATTCTCATTCAACACTAGTACAAGATCTAGTTGATATTTATTAACACATTATTCTCATATGTCAACTAGCCTTGTTGGTTTTCTCCATTATTCACTTGCAGGCTTGTGTGTGTTGGTTAAAGACTCCATAATCCAAAGGGAAGGTGCCAGCGCTATTGAATCCATCCTCCTTTAATTTGAATATCATAAATTTAAATTGTTGTCTGATCTACCTCAGCCCCTTTGACACTAAGATATTTTTTTCTCAAGGTGGTAGTCAAACTAGTATCAATCATGATACTCCTAATATTTTGTATCAATATCATCCTTATGAAAATTCAATGCACAATGGAATGGGATGAAGGATATTTTTTCTTGAAACTGGCATGATTGCTTCTAGCATCATGTGTTTTTGTAGTCTTGAGAAAGCTCTTCCTAGCATGAAAACCTGTAAATAGATAGGGAGAAATGGTGGTTGAAAATGAACAATTGCATATCCCCAAAATACACAATCAATTTAGTGATCTATATGATTCTTGCAATGCCTTTCAAGTATCAACACACTACTTAATGAGTGTACACAACATGTGGTCTAATAAATCACTTCCATGTAAGTAGAAAATCCAAGGTTATCCATTTCTTGTAGGTAACAAACATAAGTACCTTTCCTTAGTGTAATTCAATTAGGTAAAGTTATCCCATTATTTTGGACCTATCTAAATGAATAACCAAGCAACACAACAAACATAAGTTTCATTAATGACCAACTACCATATACCCGAGA
>ML804373.1:90359-106969 GCA_009831015.1 Picea engelmannii
CTCTTTGCGAGAGAAAGAAACCAAGAATTATCAGGTACCCTTTGAACTACAACATCTTGAGAGACATCTCAACTGTCTTAAAATAGGTACAAATTCTCAATGACCAAGGAAAGTTAGAAACCATCTCAAATCTTAGACCCATAGTTATCTAATGACAGGTCATTTGGGTATCAATGATGCAATCGAAACATAGTAGACACATATATACCCATATATTAAAACTTCCAATCAATTTGGCATTCAAGCCACAATATTGAATAATTTAGATAAAATATTCGTATACATAAGAAAAGTAAATTAAAAATTAAAAAGAGAATGAACCTATTGATTCTAAATGACAAATGCTTCCTCTAGTGATGGTCTCAACAAATCCACCATTGCAGCATCACTAAAGTCATAGAATATTTGTTTTAAAATATCTTTTTCAGGAAGAAACCCCAATGGCCGAGATACAATAATAATAGGAATTCCAACACGAATATATGGCAGTGTTTCTCAGATAAACTGTCGCGATGAACCCTACAGTTGAATCGATAGGAATGTCAACACGGATATATGGAAGTGTTGCTCCAATAAACTGTTGCGATGAACCCTATCATTGAACTCTATAGTTGAATCAATAGAAGTCGATGCAATCATGGTCATTTCAGACTTCTCTAATCAGATCCATTAAAGATGCATCGTCATCGGTTCTCTCCATTGGCACGTTATCTCAAGAGCATAAGCATTGTGGAAAAAAACTTGCATATTGAATTGGGCTGCTACCAAATAATTGCCATTCCCATAACACAAGGGAGAAATACCTTCAAAAAAATTGTCGCTTATATTTATAAAATATAAGGGCGAAATAACTTTGAAATATTCTCATTTCCAAAAACTAGGGCGAAATAACTTCGAAAAATTCTCATTTCCAAAAACAAGGGCGAAATAACTCTGAGAAATTCCAATTATTAGAAAATTAGGGCGAAGGAGAGGATCCAGTTCGAATTTCACAAGGCAAAAATAAATTTCGCTGCTCTCCTCTCACAAATAACAGTGGGCGAAGGGTTTTTGATATAAAAAATTTAAAATAAATTTGGGGCTATGCATACTCAAATCCTTTTATATCCTTCTATAGAAATAATTCGTCCAACCAAAATTTCATACCCTCTAATTTCGCCCATGAGCGAAATTTCGCCCCTAAAATCATCTATAATTGTAATTTAGTAGTCAATCTGGATCGTTCATTATAAGGTCGCAGATATGATGGTAGAAGTTATTTTTAGCGTTTTTTTCCCTAGAGGTAAACCTTATTTTATGAGGGAATTGTATTGCAGTTGTGTATTATCAGGAATATTGTATTTTGAGAGAGGATACTTCAAGAGAAAGAAGATGAAGTTACAACGAGTGTGTTGTAGGTTGTATCCCCTCATTTTGTTGGATAATAATAAGGAAGGACCTGAAAATTTCTCTGGTGGACGTAGCCCACACTAGGTGAACCATATATATCTATGTCTCTATTGTATTGTGTATCTTCTATGTTTTATTTCCACATTTTTTTTATTTTATTGCTTTGGAATCCCGTGTCTCTATTATATTTTATTGCTCCACGATCGAGATAGTAGATGGTAGTAAACCTTATCCAAATTTGCATGGATGCGATTGGGACTTTGATAACCATACTATTATTGATCTAAAGAAGACACAAATGGTATTTGAAGTAGTGGACTTGAAAGTTACTGCGACATTGGATACCATGGAAGGAAGGCAATATGTGGAATCAACAAAGGGAAAAGAACTCAATAACCTTTACAGTATGACTGCATAGATGGATGATTATATTAATCTTACTGTTGAAGGTGTTTTCAGTTGGTGGAGTATCATCTCTTGTGCGTTGAATTCATAAGAGGCCCTTGAACATTGGCAATAGAGGTTACATGAAGTATATACAAGGATATGTGCTCATATTACCCGTGCATTACGATGGATTGGAGCTGAGGTATGTGATCCTCTGAAGTATGATGGACTAACAGATGTAGATCTTTTTGTAAAAGAATTTGAATTGAAAATACCATATCAATAGAGATTACTAGCGTTAGATGTTGCGTTGAAAGTAACTCTGGCAAGATGGTGGGTTGCACTTAAGTATGGAGTAGAGAATGGGCAACAATGTAGAAGGCTATTATAGGTAAGGTTTGGAACAAAATTTATTGCATAGAACTATACTAGGTTGAGTTTTCCAATAGATCATGTTACATAGTGCACTACGACATGGAGATCAGTACCTAAGCAGGAATGGATGCATTTGTTTGTACACACCTTGGATACGATCTGGAAGAACTGGTACTTAGAACTGGAAGTGTGCATAGGAACAATAGATTGGGAAGAATTGACTCATAAATTTAAGGTAACTTTCAGATTTGAAGATGATACCCCTTCAATAGATACAACTCTACAGAGTATCAATAAGAATATTTTTACATCAGGACACTCGATAGAGCTAGTACCCTTATGTAGTGTGCATAGATATTTTGAGACTATTCATGAAATTTTAGAGTGTTATAATGTTGTTGAAGAAGGTCAGGAGGACAAAGACTCAAGGAATTTGCAAATACCAGAAACCGAAGAGGAGCGCACAGTAGACGGTCTCGAACTTGAGTCGGTCGAGTATGGAAGCCACTGAGAATGCACAAAGTGAATATTGGTACAAAGGATAACCCTAAGTTCACAAACATTGGAGACTAATGGAATGAAGAAACTGTTGAAACAATTATCGATTTACTATGCGAATACGAGGATATTTTTCCGACTACGTTCTCAAAAATGAAAGGGATTGTTGGGGAGCTAGGGGAGATGAAAATTCCTTTGAAGCCAGATTTCAAGCCAGTGAACCATCAACCATATCGATTGAACCCAGTGTATAATTAGAAGGTGAAAACATAAATAGATAGGATGATGGAAGCTGGGATTATCTAACCTGTCACAAAGTCAAAATCGATTAGTCCGATGGTGATTAAAGAGAAGAAAACATGTGGAATAAGAATTCGTGTGGTTATGAGGAAATTGAATGATGCATGTCTACATGATCCATTTCCTACCCCATTTACAAATGAAGTCTTGGAGAATGTAGGAGGACGGTAAGTGTATTCATTTACAGATGGATTCTTCGGGTATCACCAGATTAAGATTGTACAGGAAGATAGACATGAGACAACGTTTGTGACAGAATGGGGATGCTATCAGTATACAATCATGCCATTTGGATTGAAAAATGCACCAGTAGTATTCTCATGAGTGGTTATAGCAGCATTTAAAGAGTGTATTCATAAGTTCCTACAAGTCTATATGGATGATTGGACAATATTCAATATGTTGAAACACCATGTTGAATCTCTGTGCTGAATGTTGGACAAATGTAGACAACTTCAAATTTCTCTGAACTTGAAGAAGTGCATTTTTTGCGCACAATTTGGAATCCTTTTGGGTCACGTAGTATGTAAACAAGGATTGTTGGTTGACCCTGCGAAGATTGTTGTGATTTTTCGTTTGCCACCACCTATGTCAGTGCGACAATTACGAGTGACATAGGGTCATATAGGATACTAAAAAAAGTTCATTAGGGGATACACGCAGATCAAAACCCCATTGGAAAAGTTGTTGAAGAAGGAGGTTAAGTTTCAGTGGAACGAGTAATTTCAACATAGTTTGGATACTTTGAAGCAAAAATTGGTTATCACGCCTATTCTAGTATTTCCAGATTGGAATAAGGAATTCCATGTCCATGTAGATGCATCCTCCATAGTGTTAGGTGCAGTTCTATCTCATCCAAGAGAAGGAGGTTTGGACCATCCCAGTGCATTTGCTAGCAGAAAGTCGTCAACTACTTAGCATAATTACACTACTACAGAGCATGAAGGACCGATGATGGTATATGCACTACAAAAGTTTAGACACTATCTGCTAGGATCACATTTTAAAATGTATACAAATCATTTTGTGTTGAGATACTTAGTCAACACGCCAATGCTGGGGGGAAGATATGCATATGGCTATTAATATTTCAGGAGTATGATTCTGAAGTGATCGTGAAACCAGGAAAACTGAACTCACGACCTTATCATTTGTCGCACATAATAACAAGGGAAGATGCAAGGAATTTGGATGACAATCTACCAGATGTGTACTTGTTTGCAGTACATATGGTTATTGATTGCTTCGCAAATATTGTCCAGTTTTTTAGTACAAGAGTATCCCCGCACGACTTTACAACTGCATAAAATAAATAGTTGGTATTAAAGGAAAAAAATTATCAACTTATAATAGGGAATTTGTATAAGTTAGACGTAGATGGTATTTTTCGGCGATGTGTATTGGAGCACAAAATAACTATGATATTATCAAATGCATGTGAAGGAGTTGCGGAAGGCCACTATGCATGAAAAGCGACGACTCAAAAGATTTTGCGTGTAGGAATTTGGTGGTCCACCCTTCACAAGGACGTTAAGGAGTTCTGTCGAACCTATGATGTCGGTCAGAGAGTTGGAAAGCCATCTAGAAGAGATGAGATGCCTTTAGTAATACAAGTTACATTTCATGCTTTTGAAAAATGGGAAGTATATTTTGTTGGACCAATCAACCCACCATAAAAAATGTTAGGAGAGAGATATATAATCACTATAACATATTATTTGACCAGATGGGATGAAGAAGAACTGGTCAGAGATTGCAGCACAAAGATTGTTGCTCGATTTATTTTTGAGAATGTTGTTACAAGATTTGGTTGTCCGAGAATCCTTATGAGTGATCAGAGGACTCATTTCTTGAATAAAACGATTGCTTCTTTGACAAAATAATTTTGGATTCACCACCAGAAGAGCACACCTTATCATCCTAAGGCCAATGGAAGAATAGAAGCATTTAACAAGAACCTGTAGCATGTGTTGACAAAGATATGTAATGTAAATAGAGACAACTGATATTTGAGTATTCGTGCAGTACTATGGGCATATAGAACAACATGTAAGAAGATGACAGGACATACGCCATTCTGTTTAGTATATGGCCATGAAGCATTTATGCCTATGGAGTTCATTGTACCAAGTCTACGCATTGTCGCGCTGACAGAGCTTATAGATTCCATCACAGTAGAGAAAATATTTTCAGAGCTAGTAGAACTGGAGGAAGACTTTTTTGTCACAAGATTTCATCAGCAAGTGCAGAAAGCGCACGAGAAGGCATGGCATGACAAACACTTGAAATAGAAGAAGTTCCATAATGGGAGACTTAGTTCTGATTTATGACAACAAATTTTTGTAGCACCCTCGAAAGTTCCAAATTCACTGGTTGGGTCCATATGTGACAGAGGCAGGTGTTGTTCAGTTGGAGAAATTGAATGGGGAAAATGTGGAAGGACTAGTAAACGATATTTAGATGAAACTATATAGGGAAAGTCACCCTTCCGCGCACTATTCTAAGTGAAAAGTATGTGTACCATAGTATTTTTATCATATTGTATTATAGAGGAAAATAAAAATAAAAGAAAAATCAATAAATTTCCAAATCGGTCATTGTCAAAGATGAATAAGAAAGTGTCGAGGAAAGGAAGGGAAGTTGAGATGTGCACAAAAAGGTGAATCGAAGAACCAAGATAAATACCTGGACAAAGGATAGGTAAAGAATTAAAGAGAAAACATCATGGAAGGACGATGGGAATGCATAGTCATAAATGAAAAGTGGCGACGAAGATATTGTCAGGCTAGCAAATCTAGACCATGATCCATTGAATAATCTGAATTTAATGTAGGATATGGAAATAATTCAATGTGGGTACAATCATATGAGAATGAAGGTTTGGGTGTGAAGAGGAAGATAATAGTTGGAATCAAACTATAAAAGAAGATAAAGGGTGATAGGAAAAGATTATTGTTGCATGCACAGTCGAGAGAACAAAGAACTAGAGGAGAGCCAATTCTAAAGAAAGAACAAAGTTGAGTGTGTTGAAGGAAGAACCAAAGTACAAAGAGCTATGGTGCCGCCAAAGACATGAGCTTCTACATCAAGAAAAAAGAAAAAATGCACTAAGCAAGCAACAACAAGAAGTCTCAAGGATGGAAGAAGCATATCCAAGTTTGGAAAACTTTCCCAGAGAATATGTGCCACCAAGAAAGGTGACAACAAAACAAGTCAGACTACAGAAGGAGGTGAAGTATGACATGGTTACACTAGTGATTCCACCTGGGGTCACTGTCGGCAGAGATGTGTTAGGAGAAATAGGGAACCTGAGGTATGAAAACCATGACCTCGTAGATTTAAAGAAGTTTCCAGAACTAGCGCCACAAAGTTACTTGCACACAAGAGTGAGCCCTGGATCCATTCTATTCACATTTGAGATGAAGAAATGGGAGACAAACTTGCAGCGAATAAGAATACTCAATCTATTGGAGATACCCCATTTTGGTAGGAATGCAGAGATAAACATTTGCATCGAATTATTGCTAAGTTACATCCATGCAGGCTTTTTATGGTTGGAAAAATCAGTGTCCATTGATACCCAATCGATGACGTAGATTACAAGAATAGCATCAACAGGAGAAGACCCCTTACAACTGTTCATAGAAAATAAGAAGGAAAAATGTTTAGAAAAATAAATAAATGAGAAGTATCACACATTCATAGGAGCACGTAGACTAGACGTCACGAGTATCAATGATGACACAATAAGGTTTGCAACACAAGTGCTGGCATGCAAGATATTAAGGAAATGTCATAGAGATCAGGTGCTAGTAGGAGTCATAGCAGTAGCGAAGAAGTGCGTTACATGAGTGTTGATGAACTAGTCAACATTTCTAGTTAATCAATTTTTAATTGATTGCAGAGAGGCACAAGATAAATTAATAGAGTTCCATTATGCTTGGATGTTAATTTTGATAGCATTTCCTACATGGAGGGAACCAAAGGAGACACAGTTCTTGGATGGCATGCATAAACCATTCTTGGCAGTGATATATGTGTAATTGTGGCACATTGCGCATAAGAACAGACAGTTGGACAATAGAATAACCTTCTACGTCTATAAGGAGACGATTTGACAATGCATTGAAGACACACCATATATTAAACCACAGATCGTTGAAGATTATAAGGACATAGCGTGATTTAGGGCAGGGGAAAATTATATATATATATCCAGGAAAAGAAGGATCTAGCTCAACAATGGTTGCCAACGCATTACAGGGTGACAGAGTAAGAAAATCGCCAAATTGTAAACGACTGGGATGAAGAGTGGAGAATCCCAAAGAAAGAAACATTGCAGAAGGATAAATAAAAACCAAAAAGGGATCAAGAAGAAGAAGAACAAAACTAAGGGAATGGTGAAGGTGAAGTTTAGGAAATTCCACCACCCGTTGGATAAAAGAGGAAGGAACATCCGAATGAGAAATCGACGCACCAGCATAAGAAGAGGAAATCCATCAATCCAGTACCAATCCAAGCTTTTACTAAGGAGGGCTTAGAAAAAATTGGAGATCAAATGAAGGAAGTGATGAAAGAAGCATTTATGCGAGTTGCGCAAAAACACGAGGAGGTGCATACAGTTGTGCAAGAACATATAGTGACACTACGCCAACTTTTGGAGGAACAAGGGTAGCGCTAGTCAGAATGAGAGAGGAATAACATACTGAGAGTACAACCAAGAATACAGGGTCACAATTTACAACATCGCAACAACCATCAACATCAATAGAGCACAAAGTAATGAAGATATCAGTAGGAGCATTAGATTTTCCATCAACAAAAATGCAGGAGAAAGCACCTGCACTAAGTCATATTGACTTAGTGTTGTCACAACTTCTTATGAGTGTGTTACAAAACTTGCAATCAAGTGTAACACATGAAATTTAGTTGTGCGTGGAGTCAACGTCAAGGGAGTTGGATAAATTAGTTGCAAATAATGATGCATTGCAAGCAAAGTACATTAAGCTAGTATTGGAGAGGGATGAGGCCGAACAGAGAGTAGGAATGTTGAAAACCATAGTACATGATGTATATAGCGACTTCCCAGAGATACCAATGAAAATAGATACCCCATTGGAAGAGCAAGTTACAAAGATCAATGAAGCCATTCAAGGCTTCCACACGAAGATTGTAGACTTAGAAGCACGGATGACACCAAGTACTCCACCCGATGAAAGAGAGAAAAGAGAGAATACATCTACGACAACAATAGATAACATCTAGAGTTTGGATGAAGAATGTGCGAAGTGTTGGGTATCTATTATATTCTTTGCATGTGTGTGTGTGGGCGCATCAGATTGTGATTGTGTTGTGTGAGCCGGGCACTTTCCTAGGGAGGGCAGGTATGCCCCCCCCCCTAGTTACACACCACGTTCGGCAACGGGCGGTAGCCCGGGGCAGCGCCCCCAAATTTATTTTTGGGCGGTTTTTGTTATTTTTAGCGGATTTTGGTATTTTTAACGGTTTTGTAAATCAATCCCAGAATAAGGGATTAGGGTTTTGGTATCTACAAAATACCTAAAAACATTGTATATATATATTGTATGGTGAATGGTGAAATTCGATATAATGAATATAAGAAAAGTTTTCCCGGTTGAGGGTTTCCGGTATAAAATCTCTGTGTACTATGTGTATGAGCCATTGATTAATTTTTGTCTTGCTTAAGAATCTATATGCATTTCTTTACTTCATAGGTTTAAAAATTACATGTGGTATCAGAGCTCGTTTTTGGTTGAAGTTGTATGGAGACAACACATAAATATGAACTCATTTGTTGGAGAATCCAAATATACAAGTGTTGGAACAAAGGCTACATATTTTGCAAGAGAAGGCACAAAAGATCAAAGATACCATGAACACTCTGCCATCAAAAGAGCGAATGAATACACTTATTAAGAATATGCAGCTAAACCATAAGATAAATCAAATTAGGGAGGAACAACATAATCTTGCGCAAAAGCTGGAGCCACTACGAGAGGAAGCCTTCAGAGTGACAGAAGAACTTGTTTCAGTGTATGGCATAGTGAAGCAAACAACACAAGACAATGCCAAGAAGTTGAAGAACCCTATCACTACGCAGATGACAGACGAAATTTTGGCACATGAAATACAAGCAAAGGAAAAGATTGCAACTGCAAGGGAGACCTTTCATAAGCTCGTTGCAACATTGAAGGGAGCGCAACAATAGAACTAAGTGGCTCGAGACAAACCAAAAGTGAGTGTTGGGGACCTATTGGGACAGGCATTTTGGGGCAAGTTTTGGGAACCGTACAAGAGCGTGCATAGAAGAAGAAAGGCAACAAGCACATTTTCAGGATCAGAGCGCACGAAGGAAGGAAGTTAGTGAGGAATTTTGGTCCTTTGTAACGGTCTAATCCATAATGTAAATGTATAAATTTGTAAGGGTTTTTGGGTAGAAAGTAGGATAGGAACATGAGAGCATGAGAGCATGAGCGGAGGAGAGTGAATCGAGTAGGAGAGAATGAATAAAGGATTCAAACATTGAGAAGTTTTGGAGAAAATAATATGTGAGTGAAGCTAAGTGTGCACTGTATGCACGAACTATTAGGATCCTATGATTTTGTAGGGTAGTTCTTTATGCTAATTGATATTCATTCTTCAGTGATTATGGGTTGAAAATAATATTCCATGTTGTAAATTATTTCCAAAAAAGCTCCTGTCTTGCCTGGTTTCCTCGAATGACTTTGCCCCTCCGTCCATTTTTCTCAATCCTTCATTCACTGCTACGCCACTCTCTCCCCTGTCCATTTATCTCATTGGCCACATCTCACCCACCACTCATCCCTACATAAACAAAGTTAGATAACCTTAGGATAATTAATAATTAAAATTAATTAGTTAGGTTAATACTGTTAATAATTAGTAATTAGGTTAGTATATTTATATTAATAGTGAAGTTAGTGTAATAATAATAGTTTTAGTAATAAAAATCTTATTTTGATATTTAATTTTACCCCGCGGCTCTGCTAGGGTTCCAACATTGAACCTCTTGAGAGAGCTTCCTTAAGTCCTTGCCATGACCGTAGAGGTCGAGGAAGGGGGGCCTCTTGGCCCCTCTTACAACTCTGTCATCGCCCTGGAGCAAGGCTTCAAACATTTCAAACGTCCACCCTTTGAGCTTCCAGAGGAAATGAAAAACATCATTTGGGAGGATGATATGTTGAAGGAGAAACCTATGGAGATTGACCCTGAATCAAACCATCCAAAAGTGGCTCACACCTGGGAACCATGCAAATGCATTCCGCAGGCTCCGGTAGCACCCAAATATACTATCAACTCTCCAAGAATAGAAGACCGGAAACAATACATGAAGGATTTCTCCGTAATAGGCAAATTTCTGGGATTATGGACAACAGAAAAATATTCAGTTAAATGGATTTAGCATTGGTGGAAGCCAAAGGGTCATTATGACCTCCAACTTGGATCAAAAGGCTTCTTCACTATCATCCTACATAACCTAGAGGACATAAATATAATCTTTGAAGGAGGACCGTACTTCTACAACTCGACAGGTATTTTCCTTTGTTTTTGGATGAAAAAGTTCAGCCCAGAGGAGGACTTCACGCATGCACCAGTCTAGCTACGAATCTACTCGCTATATCAAGAGTTATGGCTAGAAGAAATACTCGCAGGAATCGACAACACGATTGGCACTTACGTCAAAGCTTCGAAGGCAACAAAACAACGAAGGTAGGCTGCCTATGCACGAATCTGTGTTTACTTGAATATCTCCAAACCTCTCCATGGAGCCATAACCTTGGACTATTAGGATGAAGAATGGTCTCAAACCTTGGATTACAATCACATCCCCTTCTGATGCTGGAAATGCCATGAACATGGTCATTTATTCTGCAAATGCTTCTTAAATAACCTCAGCAAATCAAATCCTGAGGATTTCGACAAAACCGAGGACGATTTCACCCAGGTTACAGGATGCTGCAGACATCCAGCCAAAAGAGAGCCTCCCCAAACCCCTTCTGGACCCTCAACCATTAACTCTTTCGAAGCCCTTTAGACCTCGTCAGAAAATCCCATCATTCCCTCCGACCACCTGACAAATTCCTCAGTCCCAGTGCAAGTCCAATGTTCTTCAAACCCGATTCCCTCTGCCCCTGGATCTACTCAAATCCCCAACTCAAAGACATCCCTTCCTGCAAACCTCAAATCGGAAATCGAAGACCCTAACATATATCTAAAAGACCAGGAGCTAGCAGGACTAAATATGGTACACCTAGAACAAGCCTACCGAAAACAACAACTCTACATTATACCTTTGGATCAGCTACACAAAGTCCACAAAGCTTTCCTCAAATCTACAACTGGGGGATCAGCCCGTGCTAATCCAAATATCGGAATACAAAAAGGAAGCTCGAAAGAACAACGCAAACCTACAAAAGAAGAGAAAAAAAGAGGCAGAAAACCAAAACACCAACTCATCCAAGATGTGGGAAATTTCCTAGTGAGCTTGGGCTAGATCCATCTGATCTCGGATAGCTTTACTCCCCTCCAACCCTCCTCTTTCTCATGAATATGTTATCCTGGAATATAAGGGGTCTCAACGCACGAAGCAAGCAAGGCTTTCTCTGGGAAAGGATAATTAAGGAGCAACCGAACATTCTTCTCTTGCAAGAAACTAAATGCACGGGAGAGGAAGCTTCTCAAATTCTTAAAAAATGTTGGAAACAAGCTAATCTTGTTGAAGTCGATGCAAAAGGGGTCGCAAGAGGGCTCACCGTACTCTATAACCCAACCACGGTACTGATGGAAGGATTTTTTACTTCCAACTGGACCATCACAACCTCCTTCTGTCTTATCGGCTCGAACAAACCAGGCTTCATCACGAATGTCTATGGACCTGCAACCCCACGAGACAAGGAATCCTTCCTCCATCACCTAGAATGGATTGCTAATCATATCGACAATCAACGATGGATCCTTGGGGGAGATTTCAATATGATAACAGGCTTGGAGGAAAAGAAGGGGGGCACACGTGGAATAGGAAATGACAGTGAGCAGTTCCATTGAATCATTGGTCTGTCGAATCTCATTGATGTAGAAACGGACAATGGTCCCTTCACCTGGTCCAATAGATGCTCGGGGACACAACATGTCTCCTACAGATTAGACCACTTCTTAATCTCAAAACCCATCATGTTGGATCGTCTCTCTTCGAATTCCACGGTGATTGACACTCTAGGATCTGATCATTGGCCGATACTCTTATCGATAAACATCATTGGCACCCTAGGCATGAAACCCTTCTGCTTTCAAAAATTCTGGTTGACACACCCAAATTTTCAAGCCAACATAAATCTCTGGTGGAAAGAAGCAGTAATCACAATAGGTACTCCTACGTACAAATTTCAACAGAAGCTAAAAAACCTCAATCAACAATTAAAGTCATGGAATAAATCAAGTTTTGGCAACATCTTCCATGCTCAGGAAATCCTCCACCGACAAATTCAAGACCTTCAGCAGCAGATCAGAACACAAGGCCTGACAGATTCTCTAAAGGTGCAAGAATCCCTTCTCAACAATCAGTTAGCTGAAAGATGGGTGCATGAAGAAATCTCGCATCCAATGGCTCAAAGAGGGATAAAAAATACCAAAATTTTCCATAGATCGATGGTTCAACACCAACACACAAATCACATCACTCACCTTGTTTCGGACCAAGGTCTGGAGATCCAAAAACACACAGACATAGAAAGGGAATTATTGTCTTACTACAAGAACCTTCTTATGGAACCCCCTATAGATCGCACCCAAGTGATTAACTCAATCCTCAAGCACATTCCAAAGGAGGTCACGAAAGAACAGAATGAGGTCTTGATGATTCCTATCACCCAAGAAGAAGTAGATCAAGCCCTCAGGGACACTCCTCTCGGAAAAGCTCCTGGGTCAGATGGGTTAACTTAAGATTTCTTCCATCATTGTTGGAATATCATATGTGAAGAAGTCTGAGAAATTATAGAGGATTCCACAAAAAATGGGCAGGTCCTTCAAGCCCTCAACACCACCTTCATCACTCTCATTCCAAAAGAGAAAAATGTCACCTCCCCAACTCACTTCCGACCCATTGCACTCTGCAATGTGATCTATAAGCTTCTCACAAAGATCATAGCTAAGCGTCTTAAGCCCATCCTACCATTCATCATCTCTTCGGAATAGTCAGGATACGTGGAAGGCATACCGATCTTGGACAACATCATCCTGGCTCATGAAGTAATCCACTCGCTTCATTCGACCAAGTCTCTTGGTATGCTTCTAAAATTGGATCTTTCTAAAGCTTTTAATAAACTAAGTTGGAACTACTTGAAATCAACCCTTCTCACCTTTGGTTTTGATCCATCGTGGGTCTCCTGGATTGTCAATCTCACCTCGTCAGCCCTGTTCTCCATCCTGGTCAATGGTGTCCTTTCCAAACCATTCTCTCCTTCCAGAGGAATAAGGCAAGGGGATCCACTTTTTCCCTTTCTCTTTATCTTAATGGCGGAAGGGCTAAGTCAAACCATTAAAGAAGCCATCATAGATCACTCCTTCTCAGGTCTCACCCCCCATGGGATATCTCTGCTCATTTCGAACAGTCAGTTCGTGGATGATATATCCTTAATGGGAATCCCTACAATCTGAGAAGATCTATGAATCTGCTCTGTGATCAACCTCTTTTGTGATGCTTCAGGCATGGAAGTAAACCTTTCTAAATCCCAAATCTTCTTCTTCAACATGCCCATCCAGATCCAATGTCATATTACGCAAGTTTTGGGGTTCACCCGTAGCGTCCTTCCCTCCAAGTATCTTTGCATCCCCCTAATTGAAAATCCGCTAAGAAATACCTCCCAGGAAGATCTGTTTTCTAGCTTCAGGAGAAAACTATCCTCTTGGACTTTTCACTCCCTCAATTTGTCTGGTCATCTTGTCCTCCTCAAGTCTATCTTGCAAGCCCCCCCAATCTATGTTTTCTCGGCGCTTGCGGCCCCAATCTTTATCCTCAACACTCTAAGAAATATTCAAAGGAGTTTCCTTTGGCAGGGAACCAAAGAGGGATGCAAATTGGCTCTGGTCAGTTGGCAAAAAATGTGTATACCAAAGCATGCAGGGGAACTCCGTCTCAGAGACCCCTCTATTGTCAATAAAGTCCTCAGTGTAAAAATCTGGTGGAGATGGTTAAAAAGGCCGCAAGACCTCTGGGCGCGCCTGTGGAGGAAAAAATACACACCATCCACACCGGAAAAGGAACTAATCAGATGGAATGGTCAGAGCCTGGGGTCTCTTATCTGGAATGTGGCTAGGCACAACAAGGGGATGATAATGACTCACACTTTCTTGGAATTGTAGGGTGGGACATCCAAATTATTCTAGAGCGACTCCTTGCAGCAACTTCCAGCCCTGGACAAAGAACCTGATCTTAGTAATTTTATTCCATAATGACAGGCGTAGGCCTCCAAAAAACAACCGACTTTGAGATTCCATAAGTTATCAGAGACACCTGGCACATATGGAAAAATACTCACGAAGAGTTGAACATCCCCCCTGATATAAACCTTCAACCACTTCTTGATTAGCTCAACTCAAGGAGAATCTTCAACTAATAAGGGGAGGACATCCTCGGGTGGGGCCACTCCAACATCGACACCTTCAACATACAATAATCTTATTCCCTCAGCGCATGACATAACTCCCTCCCAAAAGAAGAGGTTTGGTGCAAAATTTGGGGTGCAAAGCTCTGGCAAAAAATTAGCACCTTCCTTTGGTTAACGACGAACAACAACATCTTTACTTGGGACAATCTAAGG
This sequence comes from Picea engelmannii, assembly GCA_009831015.1. Lineage (NCBI taxonomy): Eukaryota > Viridiplantae > Streptophyta > Pinopsida > Pinales > Pinaceae > Picea > Picea engelmannii. The sequence continues at coordinate 105,167 of ML804373.1, forward strand.
AAAAGAGGATTTATATCCCCTTATTGGTTTCACCTTTGTTGTACTGAGGAGGAGACTCAAACTCACCTTCTCAATCATTGCTCCTACAACTCGCATCTTTGGGACCATGGGGCCAACATCATGAGAACCTTGGACATGAACCGTCTAGGTATCAGGGAAACAATTGAGGGATGACGAGAGTAAATTTTCCAGTCTCCCATCCTCAACAGGATTTGGCAGCTTCTACCTGGCTTTATTCTTTGGCATATTTGGAAGGAACAAAATTGCCGAATATTCAAATCTGCCTACCTGAACTAGCAAGAAGACTGGTCTAAAATCCACTAAAACATAAAGGAAACAATCAACTTGCACCCCTGGATGAATTAGGATATGAAATGCCCGACAAATGAGCACATCATCCTCAATTCTTGGCAACTTCATCTCTCCCCCTCACTCTCGTCCCCCTCTCCAGGTAACACTTCTAACATCATCCCCTCCCACTGGGAGGCTCCGCAAAGTGGATTCCACAAAATAAATTTCGATGGAGCCTCCAAGGGGAATCCATGACCCACAAGATATGGGGCATCCATACGCAACAACAACAAAGGAGAGATCCTCCACATCTCAACCGTAAAATTGGGCCATAACACCAACAATGCAACAGAAATTTGGGGATTTCTCAAAGGTTTGCAAGCAACCAAAGAGCAAGCGATATCCCTCCTTATAGTAGAAGGTGATTCGCAGATAGTCACTAACCTCCTCTCTCATCTCCTAAATGGTGCCGATCCAGAGAATATCTCCCCAAGTTGGAGAATTATGAACGGGATGATCAAAATAAATTCAATCCTTTAGCCTCAGTGGGTAATTCTTCCCTCCCACGTTCGAAGAAACGTAAATCAAGTAGAAGACATGTTGGCAAAATTTGGGGTAGACCTGTAGGAAGGAGACTTCTTTTGTTCTCCAGCCTCGTCTCCTACACACCCCTTCGTGATCACATGCATAAACATGGCTCACAATAAGGATCAACTCCCAGATGGGGCGACTTTGGATATGACGGGTGGACGACCTGATGGGAGGACACATGGCCTAGTCTCCCGCCACCTCGAGCCAACTCAGGCCAAACTCAACCTCCACCATTAATCCATGAATTTAACGCTTCGACTGTCGCTCCTCTACATTCAATTGATTCTGGTTTGGTTTAATGTTATGGTGCCTCTGTTCATGGGAGCGATAATGGAAATGGGATGGACGCAGTCACAGTCCCATCTCCCTGCCCGGCTTAGCGGTTTTAGGCTTGCATTCTGGAGAGCCATGGCTCATTCGAGCCTTTGGCCTCCTCCTGCAGTTGCTCCAATCTTTTGCCTTTGGCTCAAGCTTTCATTGCGCACTCAGCCGTCTACACCCAGCACTTATCCTTCAGTCTCTCATTACTTTTGGGTCTGGTTCGTCTCTTGTCCTTTCAACAACAACTTTCACACACTCCTTATCTAGTTTATAGTGGCTTTCTTGATGCCTCGACTTAGAGGTAAGTTGAAAAGGGGCATGGCATGGTATGCTGCAAAAGGAAGGGGCTCGAGAGGATGAGGCAAGCAAGCTCATCCAAGCTCGCCTCAAGACCCTGCACGTGCCTCCACCCCAGAGCCTCCCATTGCTCCCACTCATTCCATCACACCTGATTTCCCTCCATGGGCCACCACTCTTGAATTGCCTCTATTGTTGTCTCCTTATGCCTGACGATTCGAATGGTTCGACAGCCATGGTAATTCCCTAGGCTTCGCTCCAAGGCTCAGCCCGTCACCTCCCCCTCCTCTCGTCACATCCACC
>ML804373.1:107010-126062 GCA_009831015.1 Picea engelmannii
CCCCTTCCTTTTTTCGACTCCCCCACCTCCTCCTATGACTTACCTCCACCTCCTCCGCCCTCCCCTGCTTGCACCCGCTGCACTGGGAGGAAAGTTCTCAAGGAGTCTTTGGCTGCCATCAAGCGAGCAATTGAGGACATCAATGACATCATCAAAGAGATGCAACACAAGGAAGAAGAGTGGATTCACTGAGAGGAGCTATTGATGAATCTTCTTTAGGATCTCAGGCATGTTATCTTGGACATAGGCAAGCTAGGCAAAGACACCACGCAAGATCGACATAATGAGCAGAGGCTCGACCCCAACGCTAGATAACTCCTTCTTTCTCAGGTTTCCTGTGTTTTTATGTTTACAACTAGTACAATTCACAAGCTCTTTGCCCTGCGCGGCTTCTCAAATCTAGGAATTTACAGTTTTAGCATAGTTCAGTTTTTTGTTTTTTGAATGCACAATCTAGCCAACAGAAATTTCGCTCTACGTGGCACACTAGATCTAGATCCTTACATTTTAAGTTTCTTACAACTTTGCAAGTTTTGCATGGATATTATGAATCTTAACGGCCATGTGGCAGCATTGGTTTCCCACCAGGGCAATGCTGCCATGACCTCTTATGATAGCATGACAACTGTAACTTTTATCGCTTAGTAGGTTCTAATACAATTCCTAACTTACAAAAAAAAAACAGTTTTAATAATAAATTATTACTTTTAAATAAATAATTAATTTAGAATAGGTAATTAATAATTATTAAAACATTATAAAAATAAAAAATAAAAAATAATCAAAATAAATTAGAAACATAATTAATAAACTAAAAAATAAAAAATAAACAAACTTTATAAAAAATAAAAACAAAATAAAATAATAATTAATAAAACAAATAAAAAATGAAAATGAAAACAAAATTAAATAATTAAATTAAAAAAAAACCAAATGAATAAAAAAATTAAAAAACAATAAAGATTAAAATATTAAAAAAAAAACAAGAAACAAACAATAAAACAATTAAAAACAAACAAATAAAAATTAAACGTAAAAACAAAACAAAAAATAAAAAAATACGATAAAACAAAACATTATAAATAAAACATGTAATAACAAAAATTAAAACAAAATTAAATAAAAAAATATAAACTATATAATAAAACAAATAACTTTTAAAGTTACCTCCAATACGCACACATCCCAATAACAAATCAAATCAATGGTCACATTATTATTTCGGACCCCCTGTCATATGAAATTTAACGAGAGGGGGGTTCGAAAAGTGGTTTCCACCCCGTCACATGTCACTCTCCTATGATTTTGGACCCCCCCCCATTCCTAAACCACTTACCACTCTACCCCCCCTCTGGAATACCACTTTCCTCCCTTCGAAAACTACTTTTCCTAATTCAAAAACCGTTCTTTACCCATTTCGACCAGTCATTTTCCGAGGCGATTTTCGGGAAAACTAGGAGGGATTTTGCGAAACCGAAAGAGGTTTTTTCTCAGCATGGGAAAAATAACAACAAACTCTCCCAGATTTCTCATATTTGTTACAGATTGGGAGAATCAAAAGCATCTTTGAGCCCTATATTTCAAGATTCAAGATTTTCTTGTTGGAGACATCTTTTTCAAATCCAGATCCCGAACAATTGGATTTGAATTTCAAAAAACCGAGAGAGGTTTTTTCTCAGAACAAGCTGATACACAAAAATCTCCCACAAATTTTACACATATATCTCAGAGTGGTATAATCGAAGACTTATTTGGACCTCATTTTTCAGAATTTCAGGAGGCAAATAATTCAAAAGACACAACCATCGTCGAAAGTCAGAGATAGATCATCAATAAATCCTCATCAAATTGGTTTCCAGATGTACCTGACAACTAACCAGACCCTCAGTTTCTAATTTTTCTCCAGATCTATGATCTTTTGTCAAATCAGATGTACTATTTTTAGTAAAGTTGTTGGGGATTTGTTCTCCATTAATATAACCAGATCCATGATTATAGACAACATTAATTGAATTACTGGTAGCCTATTGTGATGATGGGATCTTATATTTGGAGGCCTTTTGATGTAAAAGTGGGGTTGGAATGGCAGGAGTAGGGCTGCCTGTTTATTTGAAAGTTATGTAATTTTTTAGGAACTTTAATAATAGAGTGTTTCTGATAGCAGAGATTCATCACTATGCTTATTTTCAGTGAGTTTTCCCTTTGTAATGCTCATTTCCATTAATGTTTATTCTTTTCCAGTGTTTGAATGAGAGTATATGTTTGGAATTCATCTTTATCTGATGCTCCATTCATGCAGTGAATACTGGTCTCTGAGTTAAAGATTTCATGTTCATAATTCTTCTATGTTGCTATGTTCATGAATCTATATCTTTTCCTTCTAAAGTTACATTTGAGAATTCATCCTAGATGCTCTCATTTGTAATGAGATTTTCTTATTTATGTCCTACCATCATCTGAATTCTTTTTATTGCTAGAAATTGTGCTTATTTTGCCTCTGTTCCCTCAAAAATACATTGTTGTGTTAATCTTCCAGATCTATCTCAGAATTTGACTCCATTGCCCAATGGCCTTCCTTTACTTGTTCCAAACCAACAATTCAAAAATCAAACACTGAATTGTCATAACTAGCCTAACATTCTAAACTCAAACAAATCTAAATCCTACAAAGAGATCCCTCTCTGAAGCTGGAAGGGCTAGATCCCAGCTTCAAAAGTGGTTTTGTGGTTACCTATGTCCATTTCTTCCTCAGCCTAAGAAATTACAGAGTGCTAACACGAATGACAAGGAAATTTTAGGTATAACTGAGATATCATGTATGAGTGCAGTGCACACATTTTGTAAAGGATGATTTAGAATAATAATATAAGAATTTGGTCATTGCGAACGTAGCCCATCTTGGGTGAACCACGTTAAATATGGTGTCTCTGTGTTATGTTAAGTTGTGTTAATATGAATATGTTATTGGTTCTAATGATTTTGTGCACATGATGTATGGTATAATGAATGAATGTTAAGTATAATGGTTATGGTGAATGCCTCCCATATCGTCATTACTGCGAAAACCTAGTTCCTATAGTCCCCATTGATACCTCGAGTGAGACTTCACCTACTTGCGGGTGATGTTGAAAGGGCCGATATCTTAGGGTTTTGTTGGTGAATTAATGTTGAACCTCGGTCTTCCCATTCTGTGCCAACAACCCAGAATAGGAGCCCACTCCAACTGAATCCATTATGTGCCATGGAAACTCTACGACCAATTAATTTTCCCACCAAAGTATTCCTTGCTAACAATACAATTTTCTCCACTTGACCGTCTTTTCTAACAATTAGAGAAATACCACCTCCCCAAGTTTTAATCACCTTTCGCTTCTTCTTCCCTCACTGATCCATTGTATGAATAACCTCTACACCCTACAGATCTTGTAACTACAAATTTGCACTAATGAACCCTAATACCAGATGATATTGGCCTAGAAAGACACCGCATCCAACCTCCTCCTCTCAAAGATTGGGCAGTTCTGAAAAAACCCGCTCCTCGATTCCACTGATAACCCCATTAATCCTTGTTTTCACAGGGAATGCAGTAACATGAACCCTATCACCCTTTTCAGATGTGGCCACCAAGGAATAGCCTGAAGGGTCGTCTTCTTGCCAGCTAGACTTTTCCTGTAGGATAGGGATTGTGTGGGGCACATATATATCAATACTATTGACTGTAACCCCCTTATCCAAATTTTTGATAGTATAAAGTGTTTAGGCCCCGAACCCCCCATGTCCATAGAGACCTTGGCATCAAGAGGTCCAAAGGAGACAAAAATGTTCTATTATGAGATCATGTATTTAGAGTAATCAACCAATTGAAGCTCATAATCGATAGAGACATATCTCATTCATGAAAGAGTATGTTCCTGCATATATCAATGATGGAAATGATGAGAGTTAATAAGTCATCTGAAGCTAGAAGGAACCTACGAAACAATCATTATTTTCTTTATTGTGTAGTTCCTAGAGTGAAGTGAGTCGATCTAAGGGTCTTTGGTATCACTCTTCAACAGACAACAAAAAGGGATCGAGGCGAATCCTGGGAGAGAACAGGCCAACAACTAGATATGAGTTCATAGACCAATGTGAGTCCTAGGATAGAACGTGACAATGTCTAGATATGAGTTTGAGACAAAAAAATATAGCCTCAGGAAATGCCACACATTGCCTCCATGGATCTGGATAGTTGATGAGGTATCGGCGAAAGAGGGTCCTATAATTTATACATAATCCCTAGTCCATAGATGTTGAGAACCCTGGTCCGTTCACATTCTTATGTAAACCCTAGTCCACTCGCTCGTTTGTTCGCCCATTTGCAGAGACCCTAGTTCATTCTCCCATCACTGACCCGTGCATTCATCCATCTACGTAAATCCTATTCCATGTGTGTTTGTATATTTGAGTTAAACACAAGTACATGACTAGGCATTTGGATACATAATTAATGGCTCTATTAATGAATCAATTCCATTATGGGTGGATCTAAATAAATCTAAGTGGAATCTCCTCTGTTGTTTACCACTGAATGAATCAACCTATGTGCCCTAATTTTTTTTTGAAACCCTAGATATTTTCAACTAGGGGAGTTTGATGGTGCCCGTTCTTCATTTCCAGATTACTCTTTTTACCACGTTGAGTGTGAGGACTAGTTCACAATGGGATCCATAGTGAACTGGATGGTTTTCTACAGAACAAACTATCAGTCGGGCTTCTCAAAGCCAAAATTATACATAAATTGCCTACATTCCTTTTAAGAGACCATAAAAATTATAAGAGCTATAAGAACTATTAACATACAAAACATTAGGTTTATTAGCACAATACTTTTAACATTATACAAAATACATAATCCCTAACTCGGAATATAAGCCTTAATCCTTAATCCTCAATATAATAACCTCTCTCTCTCTCTCTCTCTCTCTCTCTCTCTCTCTCTCTATATATATATATATATATATATATAACCTTATTTAAAAGGGAAAAAAGACTATAAATAGAAATAAAGAGAAGCTTTTGCACCTATTTATGATAGATCCTAAGAAATTATGGAGGCAATTTCTAACTTGTAAAAATAAAGAAAATAATAGGATTGCCTTGAAGGATTGGAATTTCTACCTTAAAAATATTTTTACATATTTTTAAAAGTGGGGATAAAAGAAATCCCTCTAATTTTAGGACCATTATGATTAGCCCCATTTTAGCTAATCTATGCATACCTATTTTGGAAAAGAAGATCAATACATGGCTAGAAAGCAATGGAAAAAGAGATAAGGGAAAGACTGGGTTTAGTGGTTACCTTTCAACTGAGGACCACCTTGGTACATTTAGGATAATTTCATAAGAGTGTCGTAATGATAAAACAGATCTCCTTTGTTGTTTCATTGATTTTAGAAAATCTTTTGAAATTGTGCCAAAGACAAAACTCTGGAATAGGTTAGAAGAGCTTAAAGTCCCTTTCGAGTAAAGAGTTGTTGCAGTAAGGCTATATGGGAATGTTATTTCCAAGTTTAGGAACAATAAGGGTTGTTAGGAAGAAGTTAACTGTAATATATGAGTCAAGAAAGGTTGTACCTTATCCCCTACCCTTTTCAACATCTATATTGATAAGTTATAGTATTTTTTGGAGGATGCAGGCCGTGTTGGCCCGACTCTCGCTAGTACAATCATCATCCTTCTTATTTATGTTGGTGACATTGTTCTTATGGCAAAGAGTCCCTATGACCTAGGTAAGAAACTTATAATCCTCAAGGACTTTTGCTCTGGTATGGGCATGACCGTGAACACTGAAAAAACAAAGGTTATGGTGATTCCATCCAAAAGGATCACCTACGATACTTTTTTATACAACAACAATAGCTTGGAGGAAGTGCCTTCATACAAATATCTTGAAATCAATATTCACCACAAGATCAATTGGAACTATAACATTGAGAAAGGGATAAATGTAGGGTGGAAATCTTATTATGGGCTTGAAAACAATTGTAAACCAGTGGACCTTTGGCTTTGGGATTAAAAAAAACTCCTCTTTCACACTCTCATCACTTTGGTTATCTTATATGGATGTAAATTTTGGGGTTGCAATATCTCTAGAGAATCCTGGAGAAAGATAGAATAGATCCAAAAGAATTTTATAACTTGTAATCTCAAAATTAAGGGAAATACACCCTATCCTATCCTCCTCATAGAAGCAAGCCTTTCCCCCATTTAGATCATTTCTATGATTATATACCTAACTTACAAGAACAAGATAAACAACATAGACGACAAGAGGCTCCCCAAAATTTCTTCAAACTCTAGCCAAAACCACCAACGACTCAAGCAGGGATGGCATAAAGATGCCAAATCTAGGCTAAATCCTTGGGGAATACAAGAATAAGCCATCATGCACAATACCAATAATATTACAAATATTATCACTTCTAAATTTAAGGAGAATATGTGGTGTGATAAAGAATTAGAGGATAAAAGGAAATTAAGATTATACAAGGACGTGGTCAAAAGTACCTCTCAATTTTGACAAGTGGAAAAAAGAAAATCAGCATTGCTAAAATAAGAACAAACTCTCTTGAGATACATATATAGTGAAACCAAGCGTTGGAAAATTCCCAAAACAACGTTGGATGAAAGAATCTTCCATCTTTGTGACACTAAGAGGGTTGAAGATGAAAAACACTTCCTCTTAGATTGCCCTACCTATACCCAAATTAGATCCAAATTTAAAAATATTTGGCACAATACAGACCTTCCTAACCTCCTAATCCATCAAAACTATGGTGATTATGAAACACTTGTCTCGATGCTTTGTGAGCATAGAAATAAAATTTTAAAGAAATTGAAGTAATCTCTTACCTTATTAAGGTCCGATAGACAAATTGGTCTTAATGGATGTTAATCACCATATATATATATATATATATATATATAGAGAGAGAGAGAGAGAGAGAGAGAGAGAGAGAGAGAGAGAGAGAGAGAGAGATTACATCAAAGGTTTGATTCAATCCTAATTACTTTGTAAAACATTTAAACTTAACAAAAGACATGACAAATAATTGCTTCCTTTAGGACTGTTTTTGCTAGATTTGAGTCCCACTTGATAATTTCCATTTTCTCAGGAATCTAGTGCACTATTTCTTCTTACCTCGGTCCCCCATAATTTGAATTGACTGAATGCACTTGATTGAATTCTCTATACTACTCACCCTTACTTAGATTTATGACCATGTTCGTCAACATGTTGCATTTTGCTTCTCGAACAACAATCTGGCCCTTTTGTTGTACCAACATGTCCATAATGGTTGCAATTTGAGTAGTAACCTGATGTTCTTGGTCGTGAATTTTTGTTGTGGCTATGAAGATTGAGCTTCTGTTGCCCTAAATAATTTCCTCATGGCTTCACAAAACATGCATAATATCCTACATCTCCTTGCAATCCATTTGAGAACTATAAAAATCCAAGACCCAATTCAATTTTGAAATCACAAAGCTACACGTGGTTCCTTTCCTTCATTCCACCTTTAGGTTCCTTAATGCCCAAAATAGGCTTTGGTATTTCTCAAGGAAGTGCAAGCAAACACCAAACAAATTATCTATATTCAAATTAGACAGAAAGATCAATGATGAAGACATAGAGTCAAAGGATAGAATTCCCAAGCCTAAATAGAACTAAACCAATTGAAATTGAACCTCACAGAGTGAAAAAAGAAAATAAGGAAACTTTTTCCACCCCTAATCTATCTTGATTGGAATCAAAGTAGAAAGAGGACACACTCAAAAGAATGGGTTCTCACAAAGATAAATGAAATTAATACAAATACATAATGGATTCCCCTGGAGGAGAGACTGAAGCAAGGAAAAAATCCCCTAAAGTAAAACTTAAGGCTATCCAAAACACTGCAATCCCTTTATAAAATAAATTAGGAAATAAAGCTAACAACTTACCCATATTCCAAAAGAGGATTAAAACCACATGCAAGTAGAGCCAAAGTGCCATAACTAACTTATAATTGATGCCCAATCCTCTAGAACATAATCTACACACAAGAAATCCAAACCACAGATCCATAATCCCACAACGACAAGAAGAATTACCTTCCATAAGTTCAAATACATGCAGAGATGAATGTCTAGGCATGTGAGAAGATGGGAAGTGTCTCTTCTCATAATGTGCTCTTCCTTACAACGAGTTTTCCTTATGATATGCCATGTGCCTCCTTAATTGATTGATATATGCCTTGTTCTCCATTATAGTGTCAAGGAATAAGTTGGTTGTAACCTTTCCATTGATAACAATGTCTCCCACTTTTAAATAAGAGGCTTGATTGACATAACCATCAAGAATTATTCTCTCTTAATACTTTGTAAAAATTTAAATGTGAGAATTTATTTGATTCTTTTTTCCCCTGCTCTATCACTGAATCTAAGAGAGTGTCAACTAGAGTGATGTTCATGACTTTATGTCTTATAACAATCTTTGTTTCCCCCACCATGATCAACTTCTAAATGTGAGAGTTGGTAGTGATCTTTATACCTTGAAATAATTCATAGGATTCAATCTAATTATTGGCTGATATATCGAGACCCCATGCGAAAAAAGTTTCTATTTTTCCCCTCGGGGTTCATGATAACCACTCCCTCACCTACTACCCCAAACTAAATCCGTAATATAACCCCTATCCCTCAAAACTAATACTACCGCCAAACCATATACTAATATAACCTCTAAGACATATATTAATATAATCATTAAACCCCAACATAACCCTTTACTCCTAATATAGTTTGTAAACCAAATATAACCCTTAAATTTTATTATTAACTGTAACATACTTAATATAACCCCTAAACACTAATATAACCCATAAACCCTATAATAATATAAGATTGTCGATGGTATTATTTTCACAAGAAGAAAAGGTAAACTTAGATAAGATTACTTATGGGGAAACATAGCACACCCTCCCTTGTTTTTATAGAGGTGGAAATCCTATGCGTTCTTTGGGTGAATCTTAGATCCTCAATCAAGTTCATCAACCTCAAAGAGGTGCTCGTATAAAACAACCGAGTGAAATGGAAATGAAGAGATTCTTCTCATGAATTAGTATATCGTGTTGAACTTGTTGTTAGTTAATTACCAAGAAAAATAAGGGCTTATGCTTAGGATTGGGAAAGGAATGCCATATGAGAAGGCATGTGTGAAATTAAGTTATGGTTGGAATTGCAAAGAGCTATAGTGTTTGAAAGGTATCCATTACTTTCATTGTGTTAATGTCCAGGATTGTAACCTTTTGTCCAACAATGGGAACACTAATGAGAGGGGAAGGGTTTCTTAAGGGATTGTTTATTAAGGGACTATGGAGCAAAGAAAAGGGTACATTTACCTAGTATGTGTTGGGAAAAAGTGGAAGGTGTCCAAATGGTTGAACAAGTGTTCATAAGGTGGATGGATGATTCTTTTTATCCCTCCAACTTTTCATGGTGGATTTCATGACACGAGACTATGGTATTTAATATAATGCATGGGTGCATTGCATAAAATAGAAATAAATAAATTGAAATAATAATAACAATGACAATTTACCAGAGGGGTTAGATCCAATGGTGGAAAGCAAGGAGTTTTTCACCCTTGGACAAGGTTCAATTCCCATGAGGGCTTTACCTGGAGCCATGGGGGCACCTTGAGGTAGTGTTCGAATGTGTGCTTGCACCCAGAGATACTATATTAAATGGTATCGTGACCCATGCACACATAAGTGGATCAAAGACCACCCTCATGTCCTTCAAATTTTAGAAATGTCCCCGAGGTGTAGGATAGTTGATGACAAAGTGTGTTGTTAAGGCACTCTTTGATGTTAAGTCAACAGTTCGAAACTTGTGGGGACAAAAAATACAGCCATGTTAAGGGTTGGTGTGGCTTAGGCCGGGTGCTATCCCCATATGATTTTGACGGCTTAGATGCCCCTGAGTCATAGTTTATCAAGCCACATGCTAGTCCCACAGGTCACGGACAAACTAGCAAACAAAAAAAATAATAGCGACGACAATAAATGTGGAGGGAGAGGAAGGAACCACACAAACATACAAACAAAAAAAATAATGATGACGAAAATGATTAAAAATATAGCTATAGTGTGCAAGTTGTGGTCATGCATGCATGTATCTTGGCACATGTGTGTTGCTTGCAGAGCCCATTTTAGTGGTAGGTCTCGGTTTGGTGATTTGGGGTCCAAAACCTTCCAGATCCAGTTTGAGGCATCAAAAAACAATTTTTCGGGTCAAAACTTTGTGAGCAAAGCTCCAAGTCCCTTGAAACTATTCAACACACTGAAATATTTCCAACAGTAAAAAATAACCTCAATCAGACTTCATATACATAAGTCATGCCTCCTGCAAGTTGATTTACCTTGTTGACCACCATGGTACTAAGTGGATGCGACGTCAACCCCCATTACTCGCACATGTGGGGCTAGACACATGTGGACTTTCAAGAATATTCTAGAGGGCCCAAAAACCTAACATTAATTGAGGGTTAAGGTATGCAAAAACCCTAACCCTATCCCTATATGACTATCAGGTTATGTTAAGCACGAGGCCGCTAGGAAGAGAAGGGGGCTCCATTATTTTAGCATTGCACTTGTTCCATAATTGAGAAGATCATATAAGAGTGGAATATTAGAGAAAACAAAGGAGGTGGAATATTTTTAGCATCCATTCAGGCCACAATTTCAAAGTCAACTCCATAGTGAGTGCCCCTTCCTTTGTACTTGCATTTCATAACTGAAGAAAAGAGAGTAGAAGATAAGCCTCACCATCTAGTTGGGTTTTCTCCTGTACCAAGTTTCCTAGGTCACGTCTTGTGTTCATTTGCCTATTCTTTCATTTCCATAGTTAAGTTATTTCCATAAATTTAAGCACTAAGATAGTAATAACAAATCCGAGATCTAAGAAAATAAATTGCACAATAAAATATTTTAGAAAATTGCAATAGTTGTTTGATGAACTGTTCCAATGGAATATCCATAGTAGTTTACATATCATATTGGTATTAGAGCAGTTTTCTTTGGGGTTTTTGTGGGAAGTTGCAAGATCCTAGAATTGTATTAAGAAGGATGTGACAGAACCCTGTCCATGGTGGATGAGTTCAGTCATAACAACCATTATGAAGTAGAAGAGAGATTTGTGAATGTAGAAGAACAAGTTATTGATATCTCTCACAACATGGCCCTTCTCATGGTGGCTCTAGTGAAAAAGGTTGGAACTTTTGGGGAGTTTGGTGGATCTAACTTAGAATTTGGATTGAATGAGAAATCAAGAGATAGTGAATACCCAAAAAATGAGTAAAACAAAGAGATAAAGAAAGAGCAACCAAGTTCCAGTGCCATCACTCCATAACCTCTATTTAAAATGGAAGCGAAAGTGGAAATGAAACCATACCAGGGTGACATTGATGTTGTTAAGTTGAATCATTGGTTGCAATAGTTAGAAGTGTGTTTCATTTTCCATACTATTAATGAAGAGCAAAAGATTTGATTTGCCTGACTGAAACTAAAGGTTCATGCACTAACCTGGTGGGAAAGCCATATAGAGACACTTAGGTTGGAGGGTGATCCACTAGTAAATACCTAGTGGGCCTTATAAAGTGAACCCTTTTGCATTAAATAGTTATCCACCACTATCCAATGAGCCTTATTCAAAGAGGATGGCCACACACAACAATTAACTAACTCCTAGGTAACCTAAAGCAGGGAGGTGAGTGTAGGGACCTAACATGCCCTCCCCCTTCAAAAGCAACATTGTCCTCAAGAATGAAGATAAGAAAAATGTTGTCGGATTATGGTTTGTTCCCACATGGCATCTTTTTGTGGCATGTCTTCCCACTGGATTAGTACTTCACTAATCGTGCATTGGCATAATTGATGCTCTATGGTGTCTAATATTGCTAGTTGAAGCCAAATGGGGCCTTCTTCATCAAGTTCTAGTAAGATGGTTTGCACCTTGCACTTCGATCCCATGAACTTCTTTAGACAATACACATGAAATACTAGATGAATATTAGAGTGGGTTGGAAGACCCAGTTTGTAGGCTACTTGTCCAATGCATTGGGTGATCTCATTGAGTCCATAGAACTTTGTGCTATTTCTGAGATGTTTTGTCTTCGAGTGATGTTTGTTTATAGGGTTGAATGTGAAGAAACACTTGATCCCATACTACAAAAGAAAATTTGGAGCGATGTTGGTCCACTTGTTGCTTCATTCTATTTTGAGAAATAACCAAATTGTCCTTTAGTATGCAAAGAATGGCTTGTGTAGTCTTGAATGTGTGATCCTCTGCTTGAACCTTGGAAGTGCGTGGTAAATATGAAGTGAATGACAATGGTTTTTGGCCATAAAAAACTTCATGTGGGGTCATTTTTGTAGCTCCGTGATAAGAGGTATTGTACCACCATTCTGCAAGTGAAATTCATTGTGCCCATTGGTGTGAATTTTCAAAGGAAAAACATCTAAAATAAGTTTCTAGGCACTCGTTGACCACTTCAATTTGACCATTTTTGGGGGGGTGATACATAGTGCTCATTTTTAGATAGGTACCCTGTAGTTTAAAAAACTCTTGACAAAATTTTCCAGTGAAGGTGGGGTCCCAATTTGAGACAATGGAAGTGGGCATGCCATGCAACTTAAAAATTTGATCAAGGAATACTTGAGCAACTAAGGAGGGAGTAAATGGATGTGGTAAGGCACACAAATGAGCATATTTGGGGATATAATTAACTACCACCATGATCATATATTTGTTTCACACTTTCAAAAGTCCCATTGTAAAATCCATAACAATGTCAACCCATATGTGTGTTGGGATGGGTAACAATTGCAATTATCCTGGTATCTTCACTGTCTGCCCCTTGCTTCTTTGGTAGGTGTCATAGTTTGCCACAAAATCCTAAATGTTGATTTTCATGCCCGCCCAAAATAAAGAGTGCTTAGTTTGTTCATATGTTTTATGAAATCTAGAATGACTTGTTGTAGGTGATGAATGGAATTCCTCTAGGATTCTTTGTTTTAAGGAAGAATTATTTACTAAAACAATGTGTCCTTTATATCATGATGTATCTAGATGCCATGTATACCATTTTGGAGGGTTGATATCTTACTAAATCCCATGGATGAGTTGAATGATAGTGTAATTTTCCAACCATTCTTGACGGGCTTCCTCAATCCAACCTAAGAAAGGTAAAGATAAGGAAAAGAGGATCCATCCCCCTCAATTTTTTGGGATAAGGCATCGACTACCACATTGTATTTACCCTTCTTATAGATAATCTTATAATCATATCGTAGTAGCTTAGTGACCCACTTATGATGCTCTAGTGAGGATAACCTTTGTCCAAGAAATTACTTAAGTCTATGATGGTCAATATTGATCTAGAAACATTTCCCTATGAGATATAGATGCAATGTCTATACTGCATGTAGGATTCCCATCATATCTTTCTCTTATGTGAATTTAATCGAATTGCAGTCACATAATTTCTTACTAATGAATGCAAAAGGGTGCCCTTCTTACATCAATATCGCTCCTAGATCTCTTCCCGAGGCGTCACATTCGAAGAAAAAAGTCTTAGTAAAATATGGCATTGCTAATACTGGAGTCATGCTTATGGGATCCTTTAAACATGAGAATGCCTATTTAGCAACCTCACTCCAAATAAAGGCATTATTTTTTAGTAGCGAGGTTAAGGGAACATCAATTTTTCCATAATTTTTCACAAACTTCCTATAGTATCCTATATGTTTTCAGAATACATGCAATCTCTCCAAGGTTTTGGGATGGGGCCAATCTTGCATAGTTGTGACTTTCTTGGGATCAACTTTTACTCCCTCTTGACTTACAATGTGACCTGAGATTTCAACATTTGAAGCCCCAAGTGTGAATTTGGAGCATTTTATGAATAACTAGAGGTCCTGTAGGAGTTGCAAGGCTCTATCAACATGCTCTATGTGGTATTCCCATGTTTTGTTGTAGATCAAAATATCATCAAAGAACACCGACACAAAATTGCGTAGGAATGGTCAAAATATCTTGTTCACGAGGCTCTGCAAGGTTGATATAACATTGCAAAGGCCAAAAGGTGTCACTAAAAGCTCATAATGACTATGATGTGTATGGAAAGCGATCTTAGGGATGTTTGCCTCTTTCATCTTGATTTGGTGGTAGATGGAACAAAGCTCAAGTTTAGTGAAAAATTTTGCTGCATGAAGTTCATCTAAGAGTTCATCATTAATTGGGATAGGAAATTTGTCCTTGATGGTGAACATATTGAGAGCTTGGAAATCATGACACATGTGCCAATTTCCCTTCCTTCTTTAATACCATGACCATGGGTGATGAGTAAGGTCTAGTACTAGGACGTATGGCTCTCTCCTCCAACAATTCTTGAAGGATCCTTTCAATCTCATTTTTGTGTGTGAAAGGGTGTCGATAAGGACATACATTGGGTGGCTTACTACATGGAATGAGGGGAATACCATGGTCATGCTCTCCACATGAAGGTGGAAAACCTTGTAGCGTCTCAAATATATGTTGATGCTTAGAGAGAACCAACTAGAAATCAAGGTGAATCTCTTATGGTGTGGTGTCAATTACTTGTATGGCATTGAACTCTGTAATAACACCCAAGTGGCCTTTCTTTGATAACTTCTCCATATGAAAAGATATGATAATTTCAAGGGAACCAAATGTAAGCCCCTTGAGGGTATGTTTGTACCCTTCCTGCATGAAGCTCGTATATAATTCTTTGAAATCCATGGTGGAAGGTCCCAAAATGCATAACCATTTTGCCCAGAGAACCATATCACAACTACCCATTTCAATAGAGAACACATGAGTTTTGAGATGATACTCATCAATTTGTAGTTTCACATTTTCACATCGGCCCCCACATTTCATCGTACCACCATTGGTGAATGTAAATGCGACAATAAACCAATGATCCAATATGTTGAAAAGGGCTAGAGTACCTAGGAAATGTAATACTTTTATATATATTAATAGAATACATCATTGGCTGCAAGAAAAACAAGGACAAGAGATAGGGGGTTTGATTCCACGAGAGAGGAGGCTAAAGGGGATAGGTATTTTATTGACCCATCTTGGTTTTATTTGAGGAAGTGGTGACATGAGCTTCTTGGGAGAGGCCATGTGGTTCTTGGTTCTTGTAATTATATAAACCTTGCATGTGGGATGTTTGGGGTTGTTATTTGTTGATCATTCATTTTTGGGATTAATCATTCATTCACTCATTCATTTGGGAATTTCCCATTCACTCTTGATCATTTGTGCGCTCTTGGCTTATGCATGCAAACAAATGACCAGAGGTAGTAAGCCATTGTTAGATGCATGTGAGGAATTACTGATCATTCCAGGAGGTAATGGATGTACGTGTGCATGGGATTGATGGTAGCTCTGAAAGAACCATCCACAACTGAGAATCATTGAAGTTTCTAACATTGATATTTCTTGACCAATAACATTGGAGCCCTGGAAATAAATTAGAATAGCTTGAGGGACTACATTGCAGAGAAATAGGTTCATTTATTTGGGTTGTGTAGGCTGAAGGGAAAGAGAGCTAGAAATTAGGATTGATGTACTTGGGAGCATGTTAGCTAATTGTTGTGTGTAGAGTCGGCCTAGGACCCGTCCTTGTGGATTCATAACCCTAGCTCGGGGGTGATCTGTTGTTGAGATTTGGAACAACAATGTCTATGGTTGGGAGGAACACCCTTGGTTTGTATCCAATTAATGAATAGTTTAATTAATGATAAGCAATCTCTGTACTTTCTTGTATATTTGTATTCCATTGTGTATTATTATTATCCTTGAGATGATTTGTATGGTATGCATGTTTGCTATTAATTTCGTGCATGGCTTGTTGTTAAGCATTATTTTATGATTTAAGATGTTCTAGTTAATAACATGCTTGGATTCATGTTCTTGATTATTAAATATTGGAACAATAATTCAAAATCAGTCAAGTAGGGCGAATTTGGAAGTACCCGGGCAATGGGCACGTTTCAAATCAATATCTGGGAAAATCATATTGTTATTTGTTGTACTAGGTATGTTACAAATTGGTTTTCAGAGTGTCTTTGAAGTGGACGTTTTGAGCTAGAGTGGCTCTACTAGGTGGTTGTGTACGTTACAACCTGGCTCTGATACCACTCCGTGACGTACCCAAATCAACAACCCCCCCCCCTAAAAAAAAAAAAAGTTTTTTTCTATGTTCTGTTTTGAGTCGTACCCACTGCCATGGTACCTCTAAATTCACCCTCTTAGGTTGATTCAAAATTATAATACCAATTAATTTAATAAAGAGTAATGAAAGATACACATGCAGTAATCAATATTCTTGCTAACTGTAAAATAAAAGATTAACATGTCATGCACACCAATAACGAACAAGCAAGCAAAATATAAACACATATCTTAGACATAATAATTAATACACAACAAAATAAATATACAATCAAAGAAAACCATGACAAAGAGCATTTATCTTTAATTAAACCAATCACCAACTGGCTGTAGACCTAGGATGTTCCACCCAACCTTATACACTGCCATTCCAAGTCTCAACAACAAGTCACCCCCGAGCCAGGGCTATGATTCCATAAGGATAGGTCTTAGACTGTCACTCAACTTCCCAAACCAGTCAACAATCAATATCTCACAAGTTTCTCAACACACAACAAATCTAGTTTACCAACTCTCTTCCACTTCAACCTACACCACCCAAAAGTAATGAACCCCCTTCACCGCCACACAGTCCCTCATGTTGTCCACCACTTTTTAGGGCTCCAATGCTTCTGGTCAGGAAATCTCAATGCTGGAAACTATCAGGATTCTTAGCCGTGGAAAATTCTGTCTCAACTGCCATTATTCTCATGCCCAAAAGAATCCATTCCATCTTGGAATGATCAATAATTAATTATAGCCATCCAACCATGGTTGTTTTGCTTCAACAAATCGTTTTCCCTTCCCCATGCATAAACACAAATGAGGAGGAGAGTGAATTAGAGAGGAACAACTCCAAAAAAGAATTTTGAGTAAGAATGAATGGCCAACCCCCAAGACAATTAAGAACACAGATTAAATATCAAAAGCCTAATGTGGCCTTCCCCCAAGAAGCTCACGTAACCCCCTCTTTTTCTCTGAAATTCCAAGTTGGGTAAAATAAAAATAATTTAAAAAACTAAAGGCTTAGCCCTTATGTTTTTCCCCTCTGTCATGGAATCATATCCCTTTATAACTCTTGTCCTTGAAAGTCTCGTAGCCAACGATGTATTTTATTAATAACGATGTTCCAGGTATTGCATTTCCTAGGCACTCCAACTACTTTTAATTGTTCATACACTTCAACCTTTCATCAAATAAACTAAATACGTTATTAATTCAGGGACTCAAAACCAGGGTCCCAAAATGCATAACCATTTTTCCTAGAGAACCATATAACAACTTCCCATTTTAATAGAAAACACGTGAGTTTTGAGATGATACTCATCAATTTGTAGTTTCACATTTTCATATCAGCCCCCACATTTCATCGTACCACCATTGGCGATCATAATTTGAAAATTAGATACGAGCATACATAACAATGGGTTTCTTATGCCAGTCTCCTATGGATAAAATTATGGGTGCTTCCACTATTAATCAACATTATCACTTTGTGGTGCTTAATGTAGCAAATCAAGTACAATGTTTGGGGTGTTGAGAAACCTAATAACACATGGAGAGAAATTTGGGGTTCCTCAAAAGGATATTTCAAAGGGACTTCATCTTCCATGTGGGGGTGGTTTCTTCCAAAGTTGGTTTAGGAGTGTATTCAACAAGGATGTCCTCTCAGTTGTCACGTGGAGATACATCCACTTGAAATAACTTTTGTTCTTTACATTTTTTCTCTTTTAAATATTGCTCATCACAATTATAGAAAATATGAAGACATTGCCATTCTTCCATATCTCTAGGAGTCTATAACTTGTGGATGTAGATTAGCTATGAGTTAGATGAGCGAGGGGTAGTTTTCACGAGTGGGATAGGGTGAGTGGTGAATAAAGGTCTCTTGGTTTGCACATTGATAACTATCTCACCTTATTTATCTCTATCACAACCTTCCAACCATGTGTTTAGGCATTGCATCACGATGCATGCTCGAATTACTTCCTTGAGACCATTGGTGAAACATTCTTTAAAAAATGAATCAGATAGGCCCTCTGTGTGGATTTTCAATTGCTCAAAGGTGGTAATATAGTCCATAACTATGTCATTTTGGCATAATTTTTTCAAATGTCCTAAACGGTGAGTGTCATGTTCAACACAAGCACAAAGTATTTGCACAAACTGGGTCTAGGCAATGTATCCTTTATAAGCCTTATTGTACCATTGCCACCACTACCAATGTTTGGCATCCAAATATAAGATCCCCACTTTTAGTTTGTGTAGGTCATTAATAATGCCATGGAGAGAGAAATAGTGTTCCATTTGGGTAACCCAACCCGAGGGATCATATCCATCAAATTTGTTCATGTCGACCTTTGGAAAACGATGCCATGAATTGTGATCTTGAAAGTGTGGGAAATGGTTATCTTGAAATGTGTGCATGGACTGCATGTCTTGAGTTGGGAATTCCTCCTTGGTTGGGTCAATGTTTGGATTTGGTGCCTCGAGGTTCAAGTGGTCACCTGAAAATTTCAAGAAGTCATTGTGTGATTTCATTGTTTCATTCATAATGTTACATGTAGCCTCAATTCCAATAACCTTTCTATCCATATCTTGGAGTTGAGCAAGTTGGGTCTATTGTTTGTTCTCTGAGTTGGCCATGTCACAAGTTTGAACCATAGGACCACCAAAGATTTTGTGGAAGTGTTATTTTCCACTTACCTCAATGCGATCAATGGATTGAAAGGATTCTATTTAGATATACCTTGAATCACTATATTCTTGGGTCCACACAAAAA
>ML804373.1:159871-182373 GCA_009831015.1 Picea engelmannii
ACTACAACCCCATCATCAATGATGATAATTGGCTTAATGATCAATCCTTCAACATAATTACCTCTTTGAAAAAAAATAAAGGAGACATAAGAAGACTTGACCATGATTCTCAATCCTTTCTTGATACCATCCAATCCCTTAACTATTAATGACATTCACAGCTAGAACCACTGTAGAAGAGACCAAAACCAGGTGGCTTCAAGACTTGATCGCTTGGGACACAATGGCCTTAGTATAAGACTACTACCTTAACTCCAATTTTATCTTAGATCTAAATATAACATTCCTTACCTTCATCTCGAAGGAAGACAAGGTGGAAAACCCTAACAAATTTCCCCTAATTTCCCTCTGTAACATGGTCTACAAAATCATCACTAAAGTCATCTATGTGGAGGGGAGACAAATCTTGGATTGGGTTATCCTTTTCACATGGTCATCCACTCTCTAAAAATTTCCAAAACCCTCGGTATGCTCTTAAAATTGGATATGTCTAAATCCCTCGATCAAATTATTACTTTCCCTTACCTTCCGTTCTTACTTTTCATTTCTGGTCAACTACTCCCCTTCTATTTTATCCCCCCTCCAACGGTATTAGGAAGAGCGATCCCCTCTCAACCTTCGTCTTCATCTTGATGTATGAACGTCCTGACAGAGCCATCAAAACGACTGGTAGAAAATAAAATGAAGTCTTGTGTGTTGACGATGAGGAGCATCCAATCTTTCATCAACAATTTGTTGTCGACAATATGTTCATGGATCAGTCTACATCCAGTGAAAGCCAATGCTTAGTCTTAGTTTTTTTTATTTCACACTACCTCTGTTGTACAGACTCACATCTACAATATCCTTGGATTCTAAAGAAGCTCTCTTTCATCAAAATATATCGGTTCCTTCTCATTGAAAACAGAGGATGAAATTCATCATGGGATGACCTCTCCCGAATGAACAAGAAATTCTCTAATTGGTCCTTCAAATTGCTCAATGCATCGTGACAACTGGTCCTTCTCAAGTATATCCTTAAATCCATAACTATTTACTTTTTTTAATCCATGGTTTCTCCCAAAACGATCCTGCAAGTTGTCTGAAACCTCTAAACATCCTTTGTGTGGGGTGGAACTTGCAAAGAAAAAAATGAGATTTATTCACTTGGACATGCTTAGTCTCCCTAACCTCAAACGACGACTCATTCTCAAAGATAGAGATGTCACCAACTCATTCTTTGGAACTAAAACATGGTGGCATTGACTGACATCAAATAATAATATATGCGCCCTCCTTTGGTGCAAGAAGTACTACCCTCTCATATAGCCTCAGGACTTGATCATACTTTCAGGAAAATTTTCAAGCTCCTTAATATGGAACAATGTCTGGAAAAATAAAGATATTTTCCACAATCATTGTTTTTGGGAAGTAAAGGATGGAACCAATGCTTTATTTTGGGATGAAACATGTCAACAACTTCCTCATTTCCATATCACAAAATGGAAATTTTTTCGAATATACGTGAGTAAAATGTTCAACTTCTTCTTCTATCTGGCCCCTGCCATGACTTTATGCTGCATCTTAGCTAGCAACTGTTGAACTGGATGTTATTTGGCACTGTATCATAAATTAATGATGCCATCGATTTAAAATTTAATTAGATGACAGATTTCTTCCATCCAACCAAACATGGCGTAAAGTTAATTGTTGATTTTCATGGATTGGCTCCATATTCGTTTGATGCATGAAATTTGATTGCCCATGTAGACAACCGCTACTCCGTTACAATACTTTGACTCATGTACTCTTAATATATTATGTGTTTTCATTATAGTAAGTGCTTATCATGTTGTCACTGCCTCGCCACTTGTACTTTTAGAGCATTTCATCAACTTTATGTCCTAATATGTGCTCATCTAAATATTGTTTCCATTTTTGCTGGATTTAACGAGGTTATTTGTGCTAATAGTAAGAAACTAAAATATATTTGAAATGTTCATGGGTAGTGGAGTTATGCATCACCCTATTATAATTGTGTCTAACAAAAAAAACATTTCTATTAATTTTGTCTTATTTTTTTTTTTTCATAATTTTTGTTGGTCAATGTTGGAGATATTAACTTGTACTTGTCTTGTGCTTAACTTTTTTTGAATTTCCAAAGTATAGATATTGAGATGACATGTCAAGATGAGAGTCTACAAACATTATTCGTAAACTCTCTAGGTTCTCTCAAGAAAGAAAAAGAACCTTTCTTTGACTGAGACTCCGAGTAACCAACGACAATCTCGTCAGAGGAGATTATCAAACGAGTCTGTGAATAGATAAACTCCAGAGTGTGCTCAAAAAAGTGCTATGGATGCAACCTTATTAGATAAGTTGTGAATTGAAACTCCTACACCTGAGAATGTAGAGAATAACTCAAAACAAGAGAATATTTTTGGTAATTATTTTTTGATTTTGCCTATTTTTGTTGTATTTTTGTGTATTTAAATTTATGTCAAGTTAAACGTTGTAATTACTTTCAAATGTGTGTGTAGACAATGATTTTATAGCGAGAGGGACGACATTGAGAAATAGTGAGTCCCACAAAGATTTTAATGTGAATGTGAATTTAGGAGTCTACGTTATCAATAAAATAGACGATTACACTCTTATGCCCACATATTCTTCAGATGTAAGTGATGAGCTTCCCTGGGAAGGGATAACTGAAGCAATGACCCTTGGACGATGCTCAGGTGTTAAAAGTAGGTTGAAAAATGATTTGAAAATCTTGGATCTCCCTTCGGAGAGTAAACAAAGCTTACAGATTGTTTTGTATTCATTGCAAAACTTTATGGACGCATATCAAAAGATGGGGCCAACCATTGACAGTTTTATCGACTTGATGAGACGGCAAAAGTCAGAGGTGATGGACTATGATAAATGAGACGCAATAAAAAATAAAGTTTCAAAACAAAATGCAATTTCGATGTTTAATGTCAAAGATGGGTGAAAGCGAAAGATGTTAAATGTGCAAAATTTTAAGCAACCCGACATTGCAGGACATCTGTATAACATATTTTTTGCCGCATATGAGAAATTGTCGTGGAACGACGAAGTTCTACATGATTTTGCTACACTTTTATGCATAGTTTTTCCTGGATATGCACCTTGAATATACTAGTCTACTGTTCGATTATTATGTGTCTAGTAAATGCTGAACATATGATCGAAACATGCATATCGAAATGCGACATTACAGAAGATTCCATGACCTTTAGTATCTCTTCCAACAAAAACATTTTCTTCACATTCAAAGTTGCGAGTTTCATCAAATGTTGACAAAAAAGCTAGGAATGCAATCAGAGAAAATTTGGAATCGATTTTTTATGGTGTTGATGTTGGTTTGAATCGGCAACGAACAAAAGCCAATTCTCGGACCATTTTTGTTAATAAAAGAGATCCAGAGTTAGATACCATGTCAGTTGAAGATCTTAAGGAGTATGGAAAATTTTGCCGTGATGATTGGAAGGAGGTCATTCAAAATGATAAACCAAACAATAAATTGGTATATGTTCTAGTTAGTAAATTTTCGATGCATTTTAAGATAGTTTACTTATAATTCTATATCTATATACATATCTTTGTATCTATAGAAATAATTGAGTTATTGTCATTAATTGCAGTTTGAAAATATGTTAAATGAATCTACAGTAAATAGGAGACTTGATTTCACAAATTTAAATTTAGATGTGTTGAATCAGGTATGTGTTTTCTAATATCCACAAATGAGCACTTTAGTTGTCCAATCTCCAATATTTTGAATAAAATCGATCACATTTACAATTTTGTATAAATGTAAACACATTGAATCCTAAATTTAGTTCACAATTAAATATAGAATTCAATGTGTTCACATTTATACAAAATTATAAATGTTGATTTTATTCGAAAGATTGAAGATTGGACAACTAAAATGCTGATCTATGGATATTAAAAAACACATACATGATTCAACCCATCCAAATTTAAACTTGTGGAATCAAGTGCCATATTTATTAGAGATAAATTTAACATATCTTAAAACTGCAATTAATGACAATAACAACTCAATTATTTTTATAGATACAATGATATGTATTTAAATATAGAATTATAAATAAATTATCCTAAAATGCATAAAAAAATTACTAACCAGAACACATACCAATCTGTTGTTCGGTTCATCATTCTGAATGACCTATTTCCAACAATCACGACATAATTTTGAGTATTCTTTAAGATTTTCTACCTCCACATCTGTTTTATAAACAAATATGACTCGAGAATTGACTTCCGCTCGCTGACGGTTCAAACCAATATCGACACCATAAAAAATCGATTCAAAATTTTTTCGATTGTGTTCCTAACTTCTTCACCAACCTCTGATGAAGCTCGCAACTCTGAATGTGAAACAAATGTTGTCCTTGTTGGGCGAGATACTAAAGGTCATAGATGTCTCTGCAATGTCGCATTTCAATATGCCCTTTATCGATCATATGTCCTTCCTTTACCAACCCCAAAATAATCGGACGATAGACTAGAATAATCAGGGTGCATGTCCATGAAAAACTCTGCATAAAAGTGTTTTGCAAAATAATGTGGAATTTTATTGTTCCACGACAATTTCCCATATGTTACTAAAAGTCTGTTACACAGGTGTCTTGCAATGTCGGGGTGTTTAAAATATTGCACCTTCAACATCTTCCGCTTTGGCCCATCTTTGAAATTTAACATCAAAGTTGCATTTTCTTTTGAAACTTCAATTTTTACTACGTCTTATTTATCAGGGCTCTTCACCTCTGACTTTCGTCGCCTTATCAAATCGACAAAATCGTTAGTGGTTGGCCCCATATTTTGATATGCTTCCATAAAGTTTTGCAATGAATGGAAAACAATATGTAAGCTTTGTTTACTCTCCTGAAGGAAATCCAAGATATTTAAATAATTTTTCAATTTTTTTTTAACACCTGATTATCGCTCAAGGGTCATTGCTTCAGTAATTCCTTCACAGGGAAGTTCATCACCAACATTCGAAAGATAAGTGGACGTAGGTGTAATCTTCTGTTTATTGATAACACCGTCTCCTAACTCCAACTTCACTCTTTGCACCAACATTAGAATCTTCGTGAGACTTACTCTTTTTTTTATGGTCGTCTCTCGCTCTAAATTCATTGTCTATACACATATTTGAAAATAATTATAAAATTTAAATTGACATAAATTTAAATACAACAAAAATAAACAAAATCAAACAAAATTACAAAATATATTCTCTTGTTCTGAGGTTTTCTCGACATTTTGAGGTGTAGGAAGAAGGCTGCATCTATAACACTTGATTGGACATATTTTGTAGTTTATTTATTCACATACTCGTTTGATAATCTCCTTTGACGAGATTGTCGTTCGTCACTCGGAGTCTCAATCGAAGAAAGGGTTCTTCTTCCTTCTTGGGAGAGCCTAAAACGTCTACGATGAATGTTTGGAGACTCCCATTTCGACATATCACCTCAATATCTATCTTTTGGCAATTCATTAAAAGTTAAGCATAAGAAAAATATGAGTTAATATCGCAAACATTGACCAACAAAAATTATGAAAAACAAGCTTGCCTTTGATTGTACAAATAACATGTCTGAATATGAGGCACTAGTTTTGGGATTAAGAACTTTAAAGGAATTGTGTGTTAAAAATGATAGCAGTGCATGGAGATTCTGAGCTCATCATAAATCAGGTAAAGGATATATATTGGTCCAGGCATCCTAGACTAAGAGCATATAGAAATCTAGTGCTGGATCTCTTAGAAGAGTTTTTAGAGTATAATTTGTCAATGGTCCCAAGGGGGGAAAATAAAATTGTAGATGCCCTGGCTACCTCAACTTTGGTGTTTAAAATTCCAATTTTTCCTAATAGAAAGTATGAAATTACAGCCAAACACAGGCCCATGGTCCCTGATAACATCAAATATTGGCAAGTGTTTGAAAATGATAAACATGTGGAGAGGTTCCTCCAAATGAGCGACGAGTTCACTAACGTGAATATTGATGATGAGTGTTGTTGTGAAGAGGATGAAGAAGTAGTTTCACATAGTAACGACGACCTCTTTTAGAAACAAATAGCTGATAGGGATATAGTGCAGCTAAAAAACCACATTATCCCCAAAGGTTTGGTCCCATTAGAAAAGTTGTTTGATGAAAATGATGTAGCCAGAAATCCTAGAGTCAATACGAACGATGAAGATATCGAGGATTGCAATATCGACTCGGGAGAATTTTAATATAATCATACTGTCAAAGACATTCAGTCCAAATATCAAGCATAGATATATCAACCTTATAAAATATTTTCCTGACGTTTTTGCATGGAGTTATGAAGATTTGAAGGTCTGACACTGGAGTAATTCATCTTGTGATTCTTATCAAGGAAGATAAAAAACTTTTCAAAAAAAAGCTGAGACGGATCCACCCTCTGCTGCTATTTCGCCGATTGAAAAGGAGGTAAAAAACTATTTGATGCCAAAATTATTGTTTCTTTGAGATTTTCAAAGTGGGTGGCCAACCTTGTGTCTGTAAGGAAGAGAGGCGAAATAGGGTTATGTGTGGACTTTCAGAACCTGAACAAAGTGTCTCTCAAAGACAACTACCCTCTTTTCCTAAGATGGGATACATCCTGTAGAGGGTATTAGGATCCCAGAAAATGTCAATGCTGAACAATTTTTTTTGGTTACAATCAGATCATGGTGCACCCGAACGACCAGGAGAAGACAACCTTTACAACACTGTAGGGTACGTTCATGGGTACGTTCATATATGCAAAGATGCCTTTTGGGTTGATGATCACTGGAGAACATTTCCAAAGGGCCATGGATATAGCGTTTGTTGAGGAGAAATACAAGTTTATCGTGATTTACTTGCATGACATCACGGTGTTTTTTGATTCCAATGAACAACTTCTTGAACATCTGAAGAAGGTTTTTGAGAAATATAGAAAGTTTGGCATCTCATAAAATCCAAAAAAATCAAATTATGGGATGTAAGAAGGAAAGTGGTTGGGACACATCATCTTAAAGGAAGGCATAAAGATAGACCCCAACAGGGTGGAAGGGATTTTGAAGATCAACACCCCTAGGAGCAAGAAAGAGGTGCAACCTTTCCTAGGAAAGGTAAATTTTCTGAGGAGGTTCATTCCAAATTTGGTCGAGATTATAAAGCACATTATGACTATGCTCAGGAAAGGTAAGGAGATAAAATGGACTCCTGAAGCCAGGAAGTCATTCGAAGACATCAAGGTGGCGATGATACCCATGGCGTTTATGCCACAACTACATTAAATGAGTACATGGTTTATGTAACTTTGATGCTATAGAGACTTTTCGAGAAGAAAAGCCCTACCCATTTCCCTGCAGAATGGCTGCCCCGTTTACATGAAGTAGCCGAGGGTTATAGTTTTAATTGGAGAAAAATTCTATTAGATAATCTGGCTAAGGAGGTTACAGAGTATCAAATGACG
Source organism: Picea engelmannii (assembly GCA_009831015.1). Classification (NCBI taxonomy): domain Eukaryota; kingdom Viridiplantae; phylum Streptophyta; class Pinopsida; order Pinales; family Pinaceae; genus Picea; species Picea engelmannii. Next base: position 167,381 of record ML804373.1, read on the forward strand.
AAATCCAAAGATCGACCTGTAGCTTTTTACATGTCAGCATACATTATGGACGCTATCTGTTTCATGACTTCACTCCCCTTGATGAACTGGAGTTGGAACCCAAAATGCACTGAACCCATCCATGAGTATCACTCTAAGCTATGGGAGGAAAATATTAAGGATTTATTTTACGAAATCTATCATTTCGTAGTGATACATGTGCATCGGATGTTGTACGGCTGTGCACCTCCTCGTATTTCAGAATCAATCATAGGAAACCTCAGGGCGATTGCCGATTGGTTCATTGAGGAGAGTTTCTCCTATGTTAGGGTTTTCAGATGCTCAATTCCTCCTCATGATCTCTCGAAATTCCTTCTTGATAGACAGGTGTGCAGAGAGGTAGCCTATCAAATAATAACAGACGACATTGGGATAGAACTAAAAACAGTCCAGAAGAAGTTTTGGCCAGTCTTCCCTGTATAGATTGGGAAGTTTTCACTATTCAACTTGGGTCATTCCAAGGTTGAAGCTGCAGCACTAGAAGAGGTCAAGCTGGTAGATCTCAAACACAAAAAACATGACCCTTATCAAATAGTGGGGAATCACCTTGCTCACTGCAACATGAAAGCGTATGAACATGAAAAATTCCCTTGCGATGACATGTTCAAAGGAGCTAGAACCTATGAGGAGGTATTAGACAGGGTAAAAACTTTATCACCCGACTTGAAGACGAGTTTTCTAGCCTTCCAGAGACACAGGCAAAGTGGTTTTCCCAAGGTACTGAAGGGAGAATCAACAATCCCTCCTCCAGCACAAGGAAGTACTCCCCTGGGTTTCGGACCAGAGGTGCAGGATAAAACAAATACAGAGTGTTGTCTTCCTTATACACACTTGCAAACGTGAGCTAAGTCCTGCTCACTTAGTGTGTCCTCGGAGGCACAATGCCTAGATTCAAAGCCCACCCTGTCACTTTGACTTGAACCTCTTCCGTCTAGGCTAACTCCTAGGGAAGCCAAGGGGGGTAGACCCTAGTTACTAGATGATATTTACGATTAAGTGTTCTAGGAGTTGATTTTAATTAGTTAAAAGGTTAAGGGAAATCTAGCCTAAGATGTCAATCAACAAATGCAAGATGCAATTATCTAAGTATGAGAGTAAGACCTTTTCCTAGGGCAACTAAGACTAGTGCCTAAGATTGGGCAATGGGGTCAACTAAGTTAGGAGGATGTTCGTTACAAGATAAGCTACAAAGTATTACAATAAGATAGATACAACTAGACACAAATAATATATTATATATGCAGATTAAGACTAGATACAAGATATACAATATACTAACAAGTTTACTCACATGTGCAGGAATTAAAGATACTCAAGATAAGGAAATCATCAACACATGAAGCCAAACATGCTCATAATAGATAGAGTTCCGTTGGACTGCTTTTCAATGGCCAAGAGACACAAATCACTCAAGACTCAATCAAGAGAATGCCTCTAGGTGGATGCACACTTCTTGAAGGATCACACCATGAGATATAGGAACAAAATAGATGAAAGATTGCAAATGTAAAGTAAGTTCCAGATGACAAAGATATAACCACTTAAATATTTATTCTACAACCGATAAATTAACTTGCATATGAATGTAGATTGAAAGACAGTGAGACCAGTGAGCTTGCAAGTGTGTTACTGCATTGTTGATGTTGTAGATTGAAAATTAAATTTAAGTGATTAAGTGTGAGATTAATTTTAGTCCTATCTAGGTGTCAACCCAAAAATCTTCTCCCCCTATTACCAAGTGGTTGCTGGATGCTCAAGAAGTGAGGCAACGAGGCCTACCCTAGCTTCACAGGTCAACCCTAAGGTCGCTTACTCCAAATTTTTTTTCGTGGCTTTCCTCAAAACCCTAATTTTGAGGTGGCGAAGGTGGTGAGTTTTGGTATCCTATTAAGTCTAATTAATAAATTTTAGACCTAGGAGCTAAATATTGCGAAGTGTGATTGAGTGCTTGTAGCTTGCTCAACAAAGGATTGCCAAAAAACTGAAACTGAAAGATAAGAAGGCTGATGCCTTTAAACAAATGTATTGCAAATTAAAATTTAGTTTCCAGAAAAGGCCTTGGGGACCCAAACTAGAATTAACGATTGAGTTCTTAGTTTATTAGATTGCACATGTGAAGTGTGAGAACTGAAAGTAACTTGCGGAATTGAAAAAGATGATTACTTTATGCCTTTATGAGACCAGTGTTAGCATGCGCATGTGTAATATAAAGATTAGATAAACTGAAACTTGCATGCAACGGAAAATAAAGATCTAATCTAATCCACCACGGGCTCTAAGCTAGCATGTGTTATGAGATCTACTCTAGATTATTTTAAGTTAAACATGCATGTAGAATTCACGACTAACCTAGCTAAACTTGCAAGGAAAGACAGAAAAGAAAACTAATCTAAACTTGCAAAGTAAAGTCTGAAGGAAAGGAAAACAAGCCGCTTGGGTACAACTCCTTTAGGCTTGCGTTTACAATATTTTAGAGAGGAAAGAAAGATGAGAAACTGTTACCACTGTGAGAGGAGTTGTTCTGAGGGTGTGTTGTGTATGAAAATTAAGCAGCATGCCCTCGTCTTGGTAAGAACCTGCAAAAATCAGCAAGCTATTACTTGCTGACTTGAGCTGCAACACACTCAAAAGGTTAATGAAATTTCTGTTTTTAGGCAGAAATTTCTTACATACGTAAACCAGAAAATTATATGATTTTAGGTGACCTATATAAACATGTTAGCTACTAAAATAAAGAATGAGAGAAGGTGAATAATATCAGAAACAATTTGGAGTGTAAGTGAGAAATAAGAGCAAAACCGTGCTTGGACTTGTTCCAATATCCTCTCCTTGAAGTGTCCTGCAAAGATTAAACAAAATGTGAGACGAAAATAGATAATGATGGCATATATTAATAATCAAAACTAATTTCAATCATTAGTACATGCGGATCAAATAAGCTAGCAATTTTGCAATCACTAAACTTAGTTAAGTAAACTAATTTACCCAACAATCTACCTATAATCACACAAATATTCAAAACCAAATGATTTCACCTCATATACATATAAAGAGCCCAGACAAATCTTGAGATTCGTGTATCCTCCAAAACATTTCCTTTTATTATACAAATGGAAGAAGTTGTAGCAACCAATTGCTACAAGTTCTTCAAGAGCCACACCAATGAAGAAAAGTGACAATAATAATGAGAGAGGAAGAGAATAAGATGATGAGAAAATAGTAGCATAACAATGCAGTAATGAAAGGTGAAGAATGAGGGAGTGAGAGGTCTCTTTAATATCTTGAGAATTTAAAGAGACCCCTCTTGGATTTTCAACACTTGTCAAAGATCTAAGGGACAAGACAACTCAAAGAGGAAAGCCACCAATGAGATGAAGAGCTTTTAGGTTGAGGGGAAATAACAAGTGAGTGAGTTGGATGGGTGAAGAAAGAAAGGAAAGTGAGGCATATTGGCTGAAGAGATGACCCACGCTTTCTTTCCAAGTAATTTCCAATTCAATGCTTAATATTTCCTCTTTTACGTGTGGCCTTTCCAATTTTTTAAAGGAGGGAAGCGTGAGTTTTCAGGGAAAAACGTGAGGATTGTAAAGAGTGCGGGGGAGTGCACACTCCACAAAAACATGCGATTGGTGGAAGAAGGGAGTATGAGAGGGAGTGGGGAGGTCCCACACATCAACCAATGGTACGTTTCCAACTTACGTGTGACACTTCCAAGCTTTACGTGAGAGCTTACGTGAGGGAATTTGCTTGGGGTTTGAGTAAGTGAATGAGGTATGTGAGGGTATACGTGTTCTTGGAGTGTGGAGGCCACACTCCAAAGTGTGGGTTGGAGGGGTAGAGGAAACATATGAGTGGAGAGAGGGACCCATGCCTCAATTAAATGAGTTTCCAACACTTACGTGGAGAAGGGGACGTAAGCTGAAAGGGGGATGTAAGGTGAGTGTGGAAGGAGTGTGGTAGCCACACTCCAAAGGATGATGTGAGTGGATAGGAGAGGACATAGGATTGGGAGAGGGGACCCCACTTTAATTTAAGTGAGTTTTAACTCTTATAAATGAGGGTCGTACATTTTTAAAGAGGGCGTATCACCCACATGGGGAAAAAGGTAAATACAAATTAAAAGAGGTTTTAAGGGGTAGGTAAAGGTTAGGAATAGGTTAGGTGGGCCTTTATCATCATTATTTGCCACCTACTTCACTTAATTTGATACATTATTACAAAATTGGCATTTGCCCATGTCCTGGGTTTGGCAATTAAAATTGTCGTTTTCCCGAAAAACTCCTAAGTGGACAAAATACCTAGCAAAACTTGTCCGATTGAGTTGAAACTTGGCTCATGGGTCTAGGGGGTCTCATTAGCTTTCTTTTGAGTACAAATACCCCTATCAAAAATCCCAGGACCTAAGTTTTACATTAAATACCCAGAATTAATTAATTAATTAATTCCGAAACTTAAAAAAAAACCAGGCTAAACTTGATGGAATTCCGGGAAATTTCACGTGCTGTCTTACATGGTCATTTACAAAATTACTAAACCATATATACCTAGGAATGACTTCATTAGAACGCCTTTCACCACTTTGGAGGATTTATTGGGTGGGAGTGAAAAACTCAAGGGAGATTAACCAGACTGGTTAGGCCACATTAACCTCCTGAGGATAAAAAAACACTCAGTGAAAGGGACTCTCCTATTGAAGAAACCCTAAGGAAACTGACCTAACCTGATACATGTAGATTTATTACATTATAAACCCGCGCAGGGGTGCGGTAATCCCGCTTACAAAACTGTGTGCTGGAGCAAAAAAATGCCCTGTAGAACCAAAAAGTCTTCGACATGTTTGCATTTGATGATGCATATCTTCATGGTATATGGAGTTGACCCCCTAGTTTAAGAGGCGGTCAACACAGAGGAAAATCCAAAGGAGACTGAAACATCTTTGCAAAATGAAGAAGTCCCACAGACAGAGAACCCAGGGTCAGAAACAGAAAGAGGGTCTGAAACACCTCTGAAGTCTAGTAAACCAATTCCCCCTTCATCATCAACTTTTCATGCTGATACCCCCAAAACAACAAGGGAAACAAAATCTACAAATATGGGTAGTCCCATTGCCTCCTCGACTCCTTTACAGTCCACTTTTGGGCTCCCCCAGATGGGAGTACTATATGCTAGTGATCTTACCCCTATCTCTAGAGAAGAGATACCTCCCTCTAATTACTTTTTCAGTAAAAAGAGGAAGGCTGTGTTGAAGCAAGAGATGCATCAGAGAGAAGGTGTTATGGTAAAGAATCACAGAGTGTTGATAGATGAGAAGAACTTGGAAGAAGAAGATTTCTCTACAGAGGTAGCAGGCTCCATGGGAGCTTTTGGCAACAACCAATCTATTCACTGTTGACAACCTGAGAACAAGGCTGAAACAGAGTAATCACATGATAGCCCAGTTGCAAAACCAATTAAAAAACACTGAGAAAAATATTAGAGAATTGATAGAGCTATTGACAAGCAGGAAATTCAATTGCTTAAGTCAAGTTTAGACGAGATGAACAAGAAGATGCGGACGAGTCAAGTGAAGGTTATTCAACAAGAAGAACTTGTAAGGCAACTACAGGTTAAATTGAATTCAACGGAAGACCAGTTTAAAAAAAAAAAAAAAAAAACCTTGGATCGTCAGCAACATTCCTGTGAATAAGATAGCATAATAATTGTCAGGAAAGTTTCTATCTTATTCACAGGAAAGTTGCTGACGAACGATTTATTTATTTATTTTTTTAATTTAAACCTGGTCTTCTGTTGAATTCAATTTAGCCTGTAGTTTCCTTACAAGTTCTTCTTGATGAATAACTTGCATTTGACTTGTCTGCATCTTCTTGTTCATCTCGTCTAGACTTGACTTAAGCAATTGAATTTTCTACTTGTCAATAGCTCTGGCTTTCTCCAGACCTTTATTTTATTTATTCTCTTATATTTTTCTCAGTATTTTTTAATTGGTTTTGCAACTGGGCTATCATGTGATTACTCTGTTTCAGCCTTGTTTTCATATTATCAACAATGAATAGATTGGTTGTTGCCAGCTTCCATGGAGCCCTCTACCTCTGTAGAGAAATAGTCTTCTTCCAAGTTCTTCCCATCTATCAACACCCTGTGATTCTTTACCATACCACCTTCTCTCTGATGCATCTCCTGCTTCAACACAACCTTCCTCTTTTTACTGAAAAAGTAATTAGAGGGAGATATCTCTTCTCTAGAGATAGGAGTAAGGTCACTAGAATATATGACTCCCATCTGGGGGATCCCAAAAGTGGACTGTAAAGGAGTCAAGGAAGTAATGCGACTACCTAGCTTTGTAGATTTTGTTTCCCCTGTTGTTTTGGAGGTATCAGCATGAACAGTTGATGATGGAGGTGGAATTGGTTTACTAGACTTGGGAGGTGTCTCAGACCCTCTTTTTGTTTCTGACCCTGGGATTTTTGCATTTTGCGAAGACGTTTCAGTCTCCTTTGGATTTTCCTTTGTATTTGCTTTATCCTGCACCTCTGGTCCAAAACCCGGGGGAGTACTTCCTTGTGCTGGAGGAGGGGTTGTTGATTCTTCCTACAGTACCTTGGGAAAACCACTTCCCCTGTGTCTTTGGAAGGTTAGAAAATTGGTCTGCAAGTCAGGTGATAATGTCTGTACCTTGTCTAATACTTCCTCATAGGTTCTGACTCCTTTGAACATGTCATTGCAGGGTTTTTTTTCATGTTCATATGCTTTCATTTTGCAGTGAGCAAGGTGATTCCCCACTATTTGGTAAGGGTCGTGTTTCCTGTGTTTGAGATCTACCAACTTGACTTCTTCTAGTGCTGCAGCTTCAACCTTGGGATGACCTACGTTGAGTAGTGAAAACTTCCCAATCTGTACAGGGAAGACTGGCCATAAATTCTTCTGGGTTGTTTTCGGTTCTATCCCAATGCCGCCTGTTATTATTTGATAGGCTACCTCTCTGCACACCAGTCTGTCAGGAAGGAATTTCGGGAGAGCATGAGGAGGAATTGAGCATCCGAAAACCTTGACATAGGAGAAACTCTCCTCAATGAACCAATAGACAATCACTCTGAGGTTTTCTATGATTGATTCTGAAATACGAGGAGGTGCACAACTGTACAACATCTGATGCACAGGTATCACTACCAAATGACAGATTTCGTAAAAGAAATCCTTAATATTTTCCTCCCATAGCTTAGAGTGATACTCATGGATGGGTTCAGCGCAGGTTGGGTTCCAACACTAGTTCATCAAGGGGAATGGAGTCATGAAACAAATAGTGTCTATAATGTATGCAGACATGTAGAAATCTATAGGTCGACCTTTGGATTTCGTCGTTTGATACTCTGTAACCTCCTTAGCCAGATTATCTGATAGAATCTTTCTCCAATTAAAACTATAACCCTCGGCTACTTCATGTAAAAGGGGCAACCATTCTGCAGGGAAATGGGTAGGGATTTTCTTCCCTAAAAGTCCACATAGCGTCAGAGCTACATAAACCATGTACTCATTTAATGGAGCTATGGCATAAACGCCATGGGTATCGACCCTAAATTTTGCTGGAAATCCCCACAAGTCTCTGATTATACCGGTATATGTTTGATCTGACTCTGTGCATTCTTTTCTTTGAAATTCACTTACGAATTTTGCATTATAAATATATTTATAATTATGAGATAGTTTGTACATTACTTGGATATGCTCCGGTCGGAACGAGTCAACAACGACCCCTTGGCTGTTTAAAATACTTTTCGTTTGCACGTCTGTTTTCTTTAAAGCCCAGCTGATCATATCATTGTATGGCATGAGTCGTGGGCACATGGCTATCTTGTGAAGCTCAGACTGTGTTATGTCTCGGAGTTTGTTCTTAGAATCATCGGGGAAATTCTTAATTTCATAGTCTAAGGCTTCAAAAATTTGCCTGCAGGATTTGATCGAATCAATAACATGTGGTGTAGTATCAAATATCACATCTCCCTCTGTATTTGAGCTTTCACCTGCTTCTTCACTTTTCTTAGGTGCCTTTCTGGGTGCCATAATGTTCGTGCTTGAACGAAAGCCTGTTTGCAGAGAAAAAATGTGTGCGTTTTGTTGAATGCAACTTGCTCCTGATTTTGAAAAATAAGAATGAAATTCGAAATATCAAACATTTATTTACCTTTAATTCATCTTACAATGAGCGTACTGATACAGGCGATAAGAATTTAATGTTTTAATGGGGAAGATACGCCTGGAGATACACAATCGTGTTAAATATATCTCCATTTGTCCGTAATAGATTCTGTCGCATATCGACGATTCAAAATTGGAGCTTTTGAAAGGAATGTTTTCGACAACTCCCGAAAAGAGAAACGCGAAAAGTCATTTAAACATCATTAATCCTGTTTAAAACAAAGTTAATTAAGTTTAGGCTTTTAATACTTTCACGATTTCGCATTTCGGGGTTTCAAGTATTGTGTCCCCATGAGGTATGACACAATCAAACCTCGAACCACAAAATCACCATGGGATTAATTAAGGTGCTAACCACTTGTATTAATCTTTTAATTATTTGAGATCAGGGATTAGTTTTTACTTTTCGGAAATTCGGGAATCGGGGGTTCGAGGGTCGGGACTTTAGGTAACACTTTGATACAAGGAAACCCAAATCGCGACTGATTAATGATTTGTTGATTATGTTTAAGAGTTTAATTAATCAAGATTAAAAGATACTTTGTGAAAAGCGTGTCAGGGTTTTATAACACTTTTTAAAGTTCTGATAGTCGAAAAGAAGCAATTGAAAAGCTTAGGAAGATATTAATCATTTTTATTTTTAATTATTTCTTTCAAAATAAAGCCTTTTCGGGACTTCGGTACCGGGACTTTGGAATTGTTAATTGACAATCATACTTCGTGAATAATCGAAACCCGATACCTGAAAATTTCGAAAGACTTTTGACTTCTTTTAGAGCTAAGGGCGGCTCCATAACAAGAAAATAATGGAGTTTAAGGTTTAGAGAGGAAAAATTAAACTTCGTGTCAACAAAAGACATAGCGTCGACTTCAACTATGCAACAAAACAAGGAAGCACCGGAGTATGAGATGCCTTTGCTATTGGATTAGACCAATGAAATGTAACCCATGGGACAAGTAAGTACAATCAAAGGCTTTTTGCAATCATGTGTAAAAGTATTAAGTGATCCATCATTTGTGAAAATATTGCAAAACATACTAGAAAAATGTAGCATCGAGACGAAAGAAAAATTAGAACAAAAAACAGTCAATCACCTACATACAAGGAGAAGAACCAGTAGGGAGTTCAGATTGAATGCCAACATCACAGATTTCAACATGGGAAACATCATACTGGATATAGGATCTGAAGTTAATGTATTACCAAAGAATACATGGCAATGCATGGGAGAGACCACATTAGGGTATTCAGCTGTCCAATTGAAACGAACAAACCAAGAGACAGTTCTACCGATTGGTAGAATGAAAGGAGTAACAGTAGACCTAGATGGAGTGCGCACTAAAGCAGATTTCGAAATCATTGAAATAGTGGATGACACAACACCATACCCAACGTTGCTTGGGCTGGATTGGGCATTTGACAACCAGACCATAATAAACTTGAAGACACGGAAAATAACATTTGTGTCAGAAGAATACAGGGTCATCGAGCGATTAGATCCATCGAAAGGGGAGAGGTTTGTAGAACCTACTTGTCTAGACTTAGAGGAAATTAGCCAATTGTACAGAACAACTGTGAGTGATGAGGACTACATAAACCCAATTGCAGATGGGATACTCAGTTGGTGGAGCATTACTTCATGTGCAACAGACTCAGGTACCGGTTTAGAGAATTGGCAATAAAGGCTACACGAAGTATCCATGAGAAGATGTGAAAGAATAGACCGCAGTAAGATGGGCAGACATATAAATCAAGGAACCACCCAATTTCCACGAAATAAACGATCTAGAAACATTCTTGACATAGTATGAAGACGTAATGTTAGAGAATCAGAGACTGTTAGCACTTGACCTATTACTTAAGGCCACACTTGCAAGATGGTGGGGTGCACACAAAGAGACAATCACAGACTGGTACCAATGTAAGCGGTTACTGCTCATAATTTTCGACACATAATATAAAAAACAACAAGAAGTAGAAGTATGACGGACACAGGGCACCAACGGAACACTTGGAGAAGTGTAGAACACTGTGGAAATTGACACGTCTAGAGGAATGGCCTCATCATTTTATACACACCCTAGAGGGCATACCAGCGAATTGGTATACAGACCAATAATTGCACAAAGGAACTGTGACCTAGACGACATTGCAACATAATTTTACAGTCACTTTTTCATTCGAACATGAAAACCCCAACATAGATGTAGCCCTGAAACAGATAAGAGGAGTGATATTCATCAAAGAACTAGAAGTAGAACTTATCACAGAAGAACAACAGAACCATGTGCAAGAGGAAGCACTGAATGAAGACGATCCACTCTATATTCAGATTGAAGAAGAAGAAGGAGAAAGAGATGTGGAAGGTCCTCCCGTAGAATCAAAATCCATTTCTGCGCCGATCAAGGTAAATAAAGTTAACATTGGAACAGTTGAGCAATCAAAAATGGCTAGCATTGGAGATTACTGGGATGAGCAGACAGTAGAAAGAATAACAGAGTTGTTGTGCGAATACAATGACCTGTTTCCCAGAACCTTTTTAGAGATGAAGGGAATGGCAGGGGAGTTAGGAGAGATGAAGATACCACTCAGATCTGAAGCAAGATCGATTAGACAACGACCGTATAGACTAAACCCAATATATAAGCAGAAAGTCAAAGCTGAGATCGACAGGATGCTCGAATCCGAAATCATTGAACTGGTTGAAGAAACAAGGAGGAATAGAGATATGCGTTGACTTGAGGAAGTTTAATGATGCATTCCTGCATGACTCATTTCCCACACCTTTCACGGATGAAGTGTTGGAAAACATAGGTGGACATGAAGCTTACTCGTTCACTAATGGATTCTCAGGCTACCATCAGATCAAGATAGCACAAGAAGATAGATACAAGACCACGTTTGCGACAAAATGGGGATCTTATCAATACAAAGTCATGTCGTTTAGACTGAAGAATGCACCAACAATATTCTCTAGAGTAGTCATCGTCGTGTTTAAGGAATTCATCCACCAGTTTCTCGAAGTATACCTGGACGATTGGACATTCTAAATTTTGTTGAAAGACCATGTCGAAGTCTTACGACTGATGTTAGAAAGATGTAGGCAGTGCCAGATATCACTGAACATAAAGAAATGTATATTTGGAACACCGTTTGGGATACTATTGGGCCATATAGTATGCAAACAAGGCTTATTAGTAGATCCTGGTAAGATTGCAGTAATTGTTAACTTACCACCACAAAAAATAGTCTGTCGGCTACAAGAGACGTTGGGACACATGATACTACAGGAAATTTATCAAAGGATATGCGCAGATTACTGGACCAATGGAAAAGATGTTAATAGAGGAGATCAAGTTTCAGTGGAACGATGAGTGCCAACGCGGTTTGGATACCCTGAAGGAAAAGATGGTCACCGCGCCAATATTAGTATTTCTAGACTGGGAGAAGACATTTCATGTCCATGTAGATGCATCAGCTATAGCGCTTGGAGATATCTTGGCGCAGCCGAGAGCGGGGTATTTGGATCACCCCATAGCATTTGCGAGAAGAAAACTATTAGAATCAGAGCAAAACTATAACACTACGGAGAGAGAATGCCTAGCTATGGTCTACGTACTGCAAAAATTCAGACGTTACTTATTGGGGAAACACTTTAAGATGTTCACAGATCACTCAGCCCTGAAATACCTAGTCAACAAGCTAGTGTTGGGGGGGAGAATCTGTCGATGGTTACTGCTATTTCAAGATTTTGACTTTGAAGTAATAATAAAGCCAGGAAAATTGAATGCAGGACCTGAACACCTATCAAGAGTCACAAATGGAGAAGAACCTACGAACTTAGAGGACAACTTTCCAGACGCATAGCTATTTTCAGTCCAAATTGTCGATGAACACTTCGTAGATATCATTCAGTACTTGAGTACGGGTATTGCACCGCAAGAATATAACACCACACAGAAGAAAAACCTGGTAGTCCGCTCCGATGACTATCATCTGATTGCAGGACACCTATACAAAATGGGCGCAGGTAGCATCTTACGAAGATATGTGTTAGAACACGAAAGACCAAGAGTTTTAGCAGAAGCCCATGAGGGAATAACATGAGGGAATTACGCAGGAGGGAATTGCACAGGCAAAGCTACCGTGTAGAAGGTATTGCACACAGGGCTATGGTGGCCAACGATTCACAGAGATCGGAAGGAGTACTGTCAAAGATGCAATGTCTGTCAAAGGGTAGGTAAACCCAATAGATGGGATGAGATGTCATTACGACCACAAATAACATTGCAGGCATTCGACAAGTCGACAATAGACTTTGTGAGACCAATTAACCCACCAACAAAAAGAATAGGAGCTAGGTACAATATCACCGTGATAGAGCACCTAACAAGATGGGCAGAAGCCACACTAGAGAAGGATTGCAGCGCAACAACAACAACACACTTTTTATTTGAACAAGTGATAAATTGATTTGGGTGCCCAAGAGTTTTGATGAGCGACCAAGGCATGCACTTCATAAACAACACCATCGACGCTATGATTGAAGAATTTGAAGTCCATTATCAGAAGAGCATGCCATATCATCCATAGGCAAATGGCACAGTGGAAGCATTTAACAAAATCCCGGAGAACGTGCTGACTAAGATCTGTAATGACAACATGGACGACTGAGACCTCAAAGTACCAATAGTATTATGGGTCTACAGGACTACGTGGAAAAATTTGACAGGGCACATGCCATTTAAATTGGTCTATGGATAAGAAGCAATGGTGCCACTAGAATTTTTAGTACCAAGCTTGCATGTAGCAACAATCACACATATGACAGAACGAGGCACAGTACAAGAGAGACTAAATCAGTTGATGACCATGGAGGAGGACCACATCTTAGCATGATTCCACCAACAAGTTCAGGAAGCAAGGGACAAAGCTTGGCATGATACAAACATAAAGAAGAAAACTTTCAAGGAAGGAGATCTCGTACTGATGTATGACAACAAATCGATTCAACACTCAGGAAAACTCAGAATGCATTGGCTAGGACCATACGAAGTAAAATATGTCACAGATGGAGGAACTATACAGTTGAAAGACTTATCAGGCGCAAAACTTTGAGGAATGATCAACAGGAGCCGACTGAAGATGTACAAGGACAGTCAACCACCCACGACGCAGTAAAAAAAAGAAAAATAAGAAAAATAAGAATTGTAAACAGTACCAATAGAGGCGCAGTGCGTCGGAGGAAGAAAGGGCACCCACACTTAGGAACACAAACTTGGCGAGGAGAAGGACGACGACCAAGCCACGATGAAAACAAGAGGGAAAAGGAAAGTCGAAAAAAGTAGTACGACAAGAAAACGTTAGGCGGAATTGAAGGCTGGAAAGGACCGATGGGACGCCACATTAATCGTGCTAACTAGAGTCGGCAAAGCAGAAGTAATGGCAAGTATGAAACCATCGGAGGTGCATTGAATCTGTAATTAAGGTGCATTAAACCCATAATTAAGGAAGCATCCTCAACAATCTTCATGGGAATCCCATACAACACACGAACACAGGAGCAAACAATCGATTTGCGATAAGAGAGCAGACATAGAGCGATAGAAGCTAAAAATCACAGAGCGAGGTCACAGAGATCACAAAGATCGTTCAAATTCAACAAACACTCGACATTCACCATCATGGCACCACGAAAGCAAGCAGAAGCGAGCCAGACTGCCAAAAAAACTAGAGTTCAGACCAGGTCAAGAGTACAGGTGGAAGGAGGTGAACAACAGCCGCCAGAGATCGTCAATGTCGACGAAATCCCATCTGCAGACACGATACCAGTGAACCCAACACTTATACTGGAAGAAATCCCACAACCAGCACTCGAGGGCACAAATATAGATAGACCAGCAAAAGTACGAGAGTCACATAACCAATACGCAAAAACCCTAAAGGAGGTGCAACTAGAGAACACTGAAGTAGCTCCGAAAGTCAATGGAACGATGTCGAATCTGGAATCAACAGTGGAGAGCTAGACGAGTCTCAAACGACCATATCAGACCACCCACAAGAAGGAATGGTCGAAGATGTCATAGGTTGGTCGGAATGGTATACTGAGGAACAACCAGAAGCCACTAGAACTTCGAGCTAGCCACCACCACCGAAGAAAGACCAGGTACAGATACCCATGTCACCTCGCAAGAAACCTGTAGCAGAAATCACTCTACCGCATATACCAGATGGGGTACATGTAGGATCAGACCTGCTGGGTCATATAAGAAAGCTGAAATACTCGGACCACGATATAGCAGACACAGACAAGTTTTTAGAACTCGCAAAGAGGGTATACATGAAGACTGTGGGCATGAATCAGTTTGGAGAACTGGTTGATCAGCCACTCCAATGGGCAACATGGTTAAAGAAGACGGGCATTTTAGGTTTGGTGGACCTACCACATTTTGGCAGAGGTCAGTACGCAACCGTGTGCGTCAAACAATTGTTAGCAGTCACACATGGAGGGGAGATCTGGTTGGACAAGCTCGTCTTGATAGACGTAGAGCTTAACGCGAGCATAACAAGATTGCCATTTTGGGGCATGGATCCCGCGTAGTTTCTGGATGACAAAACCAGGGAGAAAGCGCCAGCAGAAGAGATGAAGAAGAAGTATGGCACTGACAGGGGGATGAGGGATCATTATCAAGAGGATCAATGATGCCGCAACACAATTGGGCGCGGAAATATTAGCCTACAAGCTGCTAAGAAAATGCCG
>ML804373.1:217132-228177 GCA_009831015.1 Picea engelmannii
GAGATGCAAAATAGGTCAAACTTGACCAAGGATCTCCCAAAAGTTGGTCAAGGGCCAACATGCCCCCAACACTCACTTGTGACTCATCTTGAGTCACTCTGACCTGGGTAGTTCTGCCTCGAAATCCTCGAGTGTGGCTCGAGATTCTTGGACTTCTTGTCGTGCCACAACCTTCCGTTCAATGAACTATTGTATGACTGCGTCGTTGAAAGGTATTTCTAAGCGTCGTTCAACTGCAGCGACAACCTACTCCAATTCTGCTCCTCGGCCTTCGACCTCTGTGAACAATTGATAAGCCTTATCTTATATAGGTTGGAGCCTCTGAGTTACTTCCATAACTCTGCTTTGGATAGTGTGGATCTGTTGCTGGGCGGTGAGTTGATCTTGGGATCGCTTTATTATTTCCACAGCTGACAGGGGCTTCAACTATGCCTGTATTTTTTCGATTTGATACTTTACTTCTTGGAGCTGCGACTCTTGTGCCTTCAGTTTTGTATTCTCAGTGAGTTGTTAGTAGGTTTGGGCATTGCGATCAGTGAGTTGCTTACATTCCATGGTAAGGGCCTTTAGTCTCTCAACTACGCTTCGAGCAGTCACATCTCTTCGATCCCTTACTTCCTATGGAGTGTCGAGCACTATGCGGAGCTCTAAGCCCATTACGCGTTGTTGTAGCTATTGGATAGCTTTTGCGAGCTTATCTACTTGCTGCATGACTCAATCCTCTACCTTTATTTCTAAGATTGTCACAGAGCGAAGCACTCTGTTGACTGCTTATTTCACTTGAAGTTGCTCCGCGAGCAACTGTTCTTTTCCTTATTGTATCTGTGTTTTCTCTTCGTCGAACTTCGCTTTGAGAGCAATCTTTTTCTGTTCCGCAGCTCGACGTTGTTCTACAAGTACTCATTTTACTTGCGTCAAAGACTGGGTGGCTTGTTCTGTTTCTTCTTGTGCTTATTGAAGGCGAGCTTCAACTGTATCGGCTAATCGGTGGAGGTGGGCTGGCTCATCTCCCAACTCTGGTTCTCTCGATGGCAAGGGGGCAGTGGAGACTGAGCGGCTGGACTGAAGGGCTTGTTGTACCCCTTGGAGTTCGACTTCAATTCTGTCATACATTGCTTCCTGCTTGGCTGCCTTTTTTTCTACTATTTCCAATGAAGCATCATTCAAGGCTGCTATGATGAAGTCAAAATCATCGGGGGTGAGGACAGTCTGCATCTTGGTCATGCTGGCTTTCGATTTATTTCGGGAAGAAGGTTTCAAGGGAGGGGGGGGGGACCATCCTCTTCTTAAATGGGTCAACCTCTTCTCTCGGCGGTGTTACTTAGTTTAGTTTCTGTTCAGCTTCGACTTCGTCATCACCCTCTCGGTCAGGTAACATTGAAGCAGTGTTTCCTGAGGTGCTGCTTAAATTTTGGAACTCCCAAATCTTATTCTATCGGTTGGTTCTGGGTGTGTTCTGTTCTTTATGAGTGTCCTCTGGGCTGTCAAAATCATATATCTCTACAGGGTTGGCGAGGATAAGGAGGTCAGCGGACCATTCCTTAGTGATCTCCTCAAGGTCTTCTTCTGTAAGTTTATAATATGACTGGAGCTGCTCTTTATGTTCATATGTTCGCACTGTAATGTAGGTGAAGTGTCGATTTGCGTTGAACTTCATCAGGGGTTGGAACCTCTGCGAGGTGTTCAGATTCATACGAGGCTTGGCTTCGATGACTCTCTTTAGCTGGAGATAATATGTATGTAACACAACATTGCACTGCCACTGTTTGTTCATATCACTTGAATACCACAGGGTAGGAAACTTCGTAGCAAGCGGTTCAAACGTCTCTATGTCTGGGAAGGTCGCACCTTCCGGCATCTCCCAGGAAACAAATGCAATGAGGATCAAGAGCTAGCTGAAATGAAATTCATAACCTTGATCCTGTGCTTCTCGATAGTCTAATTCCAACTGGTTAACTAGGTACTTCGCCCAGTTCATTTGTAGGCCTTTCGCGCACTTCCCTGTGAGGTCAATGACAAAGCCGATGACCTGCGTAGGTCGGTTCTTCCTTACTAACTTTCTAGCTATAAGTTGACATGCGAGGCGCACTGTGCCACTATGGATGGAAGCTACCTTGTAGCCTCTTGTTCCCTTCTCGACATCGCCATATGTATCCTTAATTTTCTGTGCCAATGCGTGATCTGCGGCTTTTCCTGGATAAAACTCTTACGGGCCGGGTCCTTGCATGCTCAGTCTTGTGATCCTGTGGATCAATGTATGGTCAACTGTAATGCGGTGGTCTATCCATAAATAACCGCCATGGTAACACAACAGTAGCAGCTTGACACATGCGTTGAATTCCTGGTATCTTTCAAAGTGTGGGATCTTCATGACATTCAACAGGGTGGACTGCGCGAGGTTTATCATCCACGACTGACGGATGATCTTCGAGTTCTTCCCTTTTGTTATAATTAGGTACTTATATGGGGAAAGCATACTGTAGATCTTGCGATCTCTGAGGTTGAAGTCGTTGAACTTCAATGCTGCAATCTTATCCGGGTATGCTTGAACTACGTGTATCCCCTTCGGGAGGTACGCAGTAACTATGGTGTACTCGAAATCTCGTGGTACACTATCATGATTCAATACGCTAGCCAGAGGCGGGATGTAATCATGCAATATAGTGGGAATCAACTTCGCGTTTGCTAGGTCATCTTTATGCTTGGTTCTCTTTTCCACTAATGGTCGGGATGGTCCTGCACCGCGAGCAATCGACGGAGAGGCTTGCACCGTTCTCTTCGATGAAGCTTGTATACCTGCAGACATCGACATAACTCTTTCAATCATGAGGTCGATCAGAATTTCTTTGAAAACTTTCTCTGCAGCGCTGAACTTGTCCGACATACACGCTCGGGGTTGGAAATCTCGGGTTCGAGGAGTAACTTAGACACTGCAATAGGATAGAAAGCAATAACGCAAAGATCATTGTGTAAAATCAATGAGCCTGCGGGCTAAAATTCACGGTTAGCAAAAGTATTATCGCTACATGGCGTGATGGGATAAAAAGACCCCAGTTTTGGGCCTCTTCAACAATGGTTAGATACCAAGCACAACTCCCAAGATCTGGTTAACCTGTGCACCTGACAACACGACATTTTCTGGTAGTTGTCGGTGGGCCGATCTTTTCTCCGTTCTAACTGTTGTATCTCTTCGTCCTCCTCGAAGTCTATTTGTACCAGAGCGTCTGCTTCTTCTGCTCGGGGCCTTAACTTGGTTCTTCTCCTGCTTCGTTGTCTTTTTTCTTTAGCAGCGCTGCAGGCAAAATGTAATGCATTCCTTATTTACGCGAGCCACGTTTGACTCTTGGCCATGACATGACTTCCTTATCGAAGGCTTCCTCATCCAAGTAGAATGGTAACATCCTTGTGTGGAAATGTTCCCTGCTGACATGTCTCGGCCAAACGAATGTGTTGTGCCGGTTCATGCTGAAGGAGATATTCCTCATGTTACAGTTGAGGAGCTCCAATGGGATGCGCAGCCTCTGTGTTGCATCTATCATACCATTATACCATTTGGCAAATGCTGCGTTGTTGACTGTCGTGTTATCCGAGTCTGGTCTGGACTGCCATGGCTTGAAAATCTTCGCCATGCGCCCCTTATCTGGTATTTCTGGTTGTCTGCCCATTGGTGGCTTTCATTTGAGCATTGCAAATGCCACAAGTAGGTATCCATAGGTGAAGGTTCCTCCCTTCTCTTGCGTTTCCTCGCAAGATACTAGTAGTTCCTCCAATAGGAAACTACACCAATTGAACACTGCTCCATTTACGCAAAAGTCGGCAACTGATAGCGCATTTAGAGTGCATTCTCCTTTATAGTAAGACCTGATAACCTTGTTGGCTATGATGTAACAGCCAGCCCGGACTATCTCAGGCAGGATTGTTTCAATTACTGTTGTGCGTCCTCCTCACTTTTTGTTAAATTTCTCGTCTAGGCTAAGCTCTCCTTTCTTTTTCCCATGCTTACCGGGACTCTGTAATCCGTTCGACACATACTCTCCTTTGGAGGATAGTACAGTAAGCTACTGGATGTCTTCAGCATGGATTGGATACTGCCTATCCAACCATAGAATTTTTTCATGCACCGTACTTATCAGAAATTTTGTGCAGCACGCAATCTCGCCTATGGTACCAAAGATTGGTAAGTCTCTCAGGTTCATGATGGTCGAGTTAAATAAGTTGATGAACTCTTATTTTGGTACAACTTGCATTCCTCCGGTTCCATACAGAACTATATCCCAAAATATGTCTGTGTGCATTTGTGGGAAAAAGGTTGAATTCGTGAGGTCAAGGTCGAGGAGCTTAACGTGCTCTACCTTCCCTTTGAGATCACCCATGATCTCGACCCAGGGGTCGCAGGGCTCATCTGGTACTACTTCTTTAGTCATGGCGCTTTGACTTGATGTGGCTCTGGGAATTCACACTTCTGTGGCAGGTAGGGACTAGGGTTACATCTGGAGCTTTTACAATGGTACCAACTGGCTCACACTGCTGATTTCGGAAATGGCTATGCTCTTTTTAGAAACAATACATTCTCGGTTGAGTTCTGAGAGCCTTATACTTGGCTTAACGGGTAAGTTTTAGCAGTCACTGCTACTCATCATGATCGTATGGATGCATCCAAGTCCTACTCCACGGAAGACAAGAGATCTAGGCACAAAGACTTCCACAGTTTGCGCACAAAGCACTACATACGACTTGCGCTTAGCTCTGCAAGTCTCAACATACAACACACACCGAGCATCTTACAAACATTTGCACTTGGAAAAACTTGCAACTCGGTCTCTTTCTTACATTGCCTAGCCTTTTATTTGTACATTACAAAATAGGCCTAAACATGGGTAAACCCATGGGTCGACATCCCATACCCATTACATAATCTTGAATCCCAAAAAGGACCTTAAAAGGGGCCGAGTACCCGCGATCTCCGCTTCGTCTTGCGCTTTGCCTTTGACAGCCTGTCGAAGTCCCAAAATTAGGTCAGACATGACAAAGAATCCTCAAAACTTGGTCAAGGGTCAAAAGGCCCCCAACGCTCACCTGTGACTTCTCATGAGTTCTGCTTCAAAAGCCTCGCACTTGTCTCGCCCTTCTTCGACTTGTTGTTGTGCAACAACCTCCTGTTCAGAAAACTCTTGGATGACTACTTCATTGACATGTTCCTCTAGGCCCTGTACGACTATGGTGACGATTTGCTCCGGTTGCGCTCCTCGACCTTCAATCTATGCAAGCAATTGGCAAGCATCACCTTGTACAGGATGGAGCCTTTGATTTACTTCCATAACTCTGCTCTGAAGGTTGTGGACCTGTTGTTGGGCGGTGTGCTTCTCATGTGATCACTTCATTCTTTGCACAATTGACAGGGGCTTCAACTACGCCTGTATTGTTTCTGCTTGATACTTTGCTTTCTAGAGTTGGGACTCTAGTGCCTTCAATTCTGAATTCTCCGTGAGTCGCTCATACGACTGGGCACTGCGATCAATCAGTTGCTAGCATTTCAGGGCAAGGACTTTTATTCTTTAAATTTTGCTTTGAGCAATTGCTTTTCTTTGATCCCTTACATCCTATGGGGTATCGGGTACGGTGCAAAGCTCTAAATTTTCTATTCGTTGCTGTAGCTGCTGGATAGCTTATGCGATCTGTTTTACTTGATGCGTGACTCGGTCTTCTGCTCGTGGTTCTAATCCTATCACAGAGTGGAGTGCTCCGTTGATTGCTTCTTTCACTTCGAGTTGCTTTGCGAGCAATTGTTCTTTTTCTTGTTGCATCTGTGCTTTCTCTTCTTCAAGCTTTGCCTGGAGAGCAACCTCCTCCTGTTCTGCAACTCTGCGTTGTTCTATGATTACACCTTGTACTTGCTTCAAGGCTTGGGTGGCTTTTTCTGTTTGTTCTTGTTCGTGACGAAGGCGAGCTTCGATGGCATCAACTAATCGACGGAGTAGGGTTGGCGCATCTCCCAACTCTGGTTCTCCTGATTGCAGGGGCACAGTGGACACTGCGCTGCAGGATTGAAGGGCCAATTGTACCCCTTGAAATTCTACCTTAATTCTATCATACATTTCCTTCTGCTTGGCTTCTTGTTTCTCCACGATTTCCAGTGAAGCGTCGTTTAGGGCTGCTATGATGAAGTTAAAATCATCGTTAGTGAGCACAGTCTTCATCTTGGTCATAGTGGTTCTTGATTTCTTTTGGGAAGAAGGTTTCGGGGGAGAAACCTTCCTCTTCTTTAGGGGATCGGTCTCATCTCTAGGCGGTGTTACTTCGCCTTGCTTCTATTTAGCTCATTTTCCATTTATTTCTTCTTCTTCTTCATCATCCCCTCGGTCAGGTGATACTGAAGCAGTCTTTCTTGAGGCGCTGCTTAAGTCTTGGAATTCTTCGGTCTTCTTCGTTTTGCTGGATCCGGGTGTATCAAGTTATTTCTGCGCGATCTCTGGGTTGTTAGGGTCCAACATCTCTGTAGGGTCAGAATCCTTCATTAACTCAGTTTTGTCTGTTATGGCGCGGTTCCAACGGTCTGGTGGTGAACTTTTTGACCATAAATGCCTTTCTACCCGTTCGGGCCGTTGGTCTAAGGGTTATACTGTTCCCAACGGCTATATTGTTTCGCCATGGCGAAGTGCCAATTGACGCTCTTTTGATATCCCAACGAAGTTCCAATTTTGCAAATTTTCCTTCTGCGAAGTTCCTTCTGGAATCTTCTGTAACTTTTCGATCTTAGCTCTCTTTTTACTTAGTTTACTAGTCTTATTTCTTGTGAGCTTCGTCTCGATATTCCTTTTTCAATTCTGATTCTTGTCTTCTTTTGGCATAGTAACTTCGCGCTGATGAGATTCTTTCCTAGAAATCAGGGGTAATACTTCATCTATATTTGGTATAGGTACTTCAGTCTTCTGTGAGTCTTCTAGTGTTCTTCCCACTTCGACATATGAGTCTCTGGTTTTAAATAGCTTTACTTGATTCTCCTATTCTTCATTCAAGTGTACGATCCTCCTAGTCATGAAATCTTTCAACTCTTGCTTCTTTTGTTCTAAGACTTATTCTTCTTTCGTTCTGGCCTGATCTTTTTCAATCCAAGGTTTTCCTAGTAACATAACAAATGGAGAGCTATTCTCAATAAATTAAACAACTTCAAATTATTTCTCTGTCAAAGTTCCATGAGAACTCATAGATATCTCGGTAAGTCTTCCACACAGGGTTATCAACTTTCTTATGAATAATTCTATTCCTTCCAATGAAGGAATCATAGCAGGATTCCCTAAAAGTTTTCAAGTTCTTTCTGTCATAATATTCACTTGTGTTTCCTCATCTAGAACACAATTAATGTCGAAGTCTCATATTTTTGTTTCAATGTATTCTTTTTATTTGAAGATCTCTAATAAGCTGATATGTTGATGGTCATTCAGGGTTCATTTTATCTGTAGCAATACTTTTTCTGATTTTTTCTAGGGTTCTGTCATGATTTCTATTGCTTGATCGGCCTTAGGGTTTTCTTGGTTCACATTCATTCCTTCAACCACAACAATCATTCTAGGGCAATCCAATACTTCATGGTCCATAGCTTTGCAATAGAGACAACTAGGTGTTCTACCTGGTTATTCCTTAGCCAAATGTCTTGGTCTTCTGCAACTGTAACAAAGGGTTGTTCTTCTCTTTCTTTTAAATTGTCCCCAACCTTTCCTGTATTGCAGGCTAGGATCATGGTAGTTAACCTGCAACAAATTCTTTCTAGGGTCTTGCATCTAATCGTTAGTCCAAACATTCTCTCTATGCATAGGTATAACATATCTTTTACTATTCTAATCAGATCTACTCATATCAAATCGTTTTTCTTCTACCAGTGCCCTAGTTTCCAAGATACGACAAATCTTATCAAACATATATAGATTCATATTCTAGAAACAAAAATTTTCACTTATCTTACTTCTACAGAGTACAAAGCTTACAGATCTAAAACTTTTAACTATTCTTACCTCTATGAGAGCACAAAGCGTTCAGATCTTACCTCTTTTCGTCAGATCATAATTCTGAAGAAAAGAAGTCCGATTTGAAGAAAAGAGGTAATATTTGCAAGCTCTCTGCTTTGATAAAGCTAAGAATAGTGAAACATTTTAGATCTGAAGACTTTGTGCTCTGTAAAAGTAAGATAAGTGAAATTTTTTGTTTCAATAGTATGAATTTAAGTATGTTTGATAGATTCTGTCCTAGCTTGAAAACAAGGGCACTGATAGATGAAAGAAGATTTGATATGAGTAGATTTGATAAGAATAATAAACAATATGTTATACCTATGCATAGAAAAAATGTTTGGACCAACAAGTGGATGGAGGATCCTAGAAAGAAATGTTTGGAGGTTAGCTACGATTATCCTAGCGTGCAGTACAGGAAAGGCTGTGGGTCATTTAAAATAAAACGAGGATTAATCGTTTGTTACAGTTGCAGAGAAGCAGGACATGTTGCTAAGGAATGCCCTGGGAGAAGACCTGGTTTTCTTTGTTGCAAAGCTATGGACTATGAAGTATTAGATTTCCCTAGAATGATTGCTAAGCTTGAAGGAATGAACATGATGCAAGAAAACCTTAAGGCAGCTCCAGGAACTGAGATTATAGCAGAAACTCCTAAAGAATTAAAAAAAATATTGCTACAGATGAAATAAACCTTGAATGACCACTGACATATCAGCTTATCAGAGATCTTCAAAGAAAAATCATGCATAGAAGCAAGAATATGAGACTTCAACATTGATTGTGTTCTAGATGAAGAAACACAGGTGAATATCATGACAGAGGGAACATGAGAAATTTTAGGAAAGCCTGCTATGATTCCTTCATTGGGAGGTATAGGGTTATTTAGAGGAAAGATGATAAACCTATGTGGAAATCTCACCCAAATACCTAAGAATGCTAATGGAACTTCGAAAGAGGAGGAATTTGAAGTTGTTAAATTTATTGAGAACAACACCCCATTTACTATGTTGCTCGGAAAACCTTGGAATGAAAGAGATCAGGCGAGAAGAAAATAAGAAGAAGAAGTTTTAGAGCAGCAGAAACAAGAGATAAAAGATTTCATGGCTAGAAGGATGTTGGGCTCTAAAGATGTCTAAAAACATGCTTAGTTTAACAGTAATTTATCAACCTGAGGATTTGTCTTTTATCTCAAAGAATATCGGCAAAGTCTATGCAGATAGTTCGTGGAGGCTAAAATCGTGTAGTGA
Source organism: Picea engelmannii (assembly GCA_009831015.1). Taxonomy (NCBI): domain Eukaryota; kingdom Viridiplantae; phylum Streptophyta; class Pinopsida; order Pinales; family Pinaceae; genus Picea; species Picea engelmannii. Next base: position 226,383 of record ML804373.1, read on the forward strand.
AAGAAAATCTGAGTTTATTAACAATCAAGTTCCTCAAACATTCATTAAAGATTCTAGGAATTGAAATCTAAAGCTGTGCAATGGAAATGAACTAATTAATCTCTTGAATTCATTTTAAGAGCAGTAATTGAATCTAGATATAGACTTGCAGAAATGACTATTATTATGAATCAAATTGCTGGAAAGAAAAAAGACGAATTACTCTATCTATGGAAAGAAACAGAGACTGTAATCTAGTCGAAAAGAGACAACAATCGTATTTCTATTGAAATGAACAACAACTCTATTCTAACAGAAATGAACATTAAATGTAAACTAAGTAAAAGGAACAACAAATGTAAATTAAGTGAAGGGAACAACAAACATGAACTTATGAGGAACTGTCACGCATCAAATCTCAGTAATAGGAATTGGAACAACAATCATCTAATGCTTCATGGAATATCTATCTCTTGCAATCGACATGAAATCATCAACACACTTATGCATTCATTTAACTATTATAAAAGAGAATCGAATCCCAAAACAGAAATTGAACTGATACAATTACAGGTCGAACAATAGCTCCTTCAGACTGGGCCCTTGGTCCTTAGAAGCACTGCTATTTGAAATTCAGTATATAGAAATGGTAAAACCGCTTGAAGCTTCTATTGATTTCATAGCTAGTACAACATTTTACAAAAACTGTTAACGCATAGAAATTATAAGTTCTGAGTTCTTGGGTGCAATTCTTCTACATCTTTTCAAGATTTAGTTACCCCTTATATATTACAATAATCTGGGTAAATTAAGCTATCCCGAGGATCGAAAGATCCCCAGGATTTCTTTACTATTACAATATAAGCAACTCGATCATCTTCAAAATTGCATTGCGCCATAAAGTCTTCAACCTCTAATAGCCTGCGCATCTTCAATATTTCCTTTGCTATCTTGGGTTTGACAATATTTAACCAATCCTGTAATAAAACCAGACAATTCCAATCATATTTAAGATCTATGTAATCTAATTTCAACAATAACGCTAAAGAGTATATTATTCATTTTCTATTCTGTTTGCTCCTAAATAATCGAACAGTCAATCAAGATGATATCATGAAATGTGGGAAAAGGAAGATATTTATACATTTTTCATAACCTAACATACCCCCCAGCTTACCTTCTTGCATGTCCTCATGCAAGATGAGATCTTACATGTAAAGCAGTAATGTTGTAAGGTGGAAAGGTTGGTTCAACATGCCTTTTGAACCCATTGCTTCTTTTGAGTTCTGCCAAAGTAACATCCTCCCTTTTCTTGTTAATTTGATAATCTTTTTAGTAACTTTTTGGAGGGAACCAGATGATAAGGGGATTATATTTTCACCCATTCCAAGTAGGCCACTCCTCTTGGAGCAATCTAGAATACCTCTCTATTCTGTAGGTCGCTGCAAAGAAATTCCTATACCCAAAGGGTTCCCTACTCTTTATTTCACTGGAGGATGCATCCCATCTTAGGTTAGAAGCAACAATAGCTTCTTCCTTAAGCTTCCTAAAACGAGTGATACTTGAATGTATAACCTGTAGATGGATAGGAGCTAAGGACTCTACGACGCCCCCTCTTCTCATAAAAGTTTTATGTCGCATAATGGCTGGAAAAGACTTTGGAGGTTTTCCCTTAACCCAGAAATCTAGCCCAGCTTCCCTCTTTAGGAAGGTTTTATGAGCTTTACCGCATCTGACTTTGTTCTGAGTAAATGACAGAAATGCCTGAAACTGTATGTCACCTATGAATGGGCCAGGGTTATCTTCCCTTTTTTCT
>ML804373.1:228227-245694 GCA_009831015.1 Picea engelmannii
GAGTGATTGGTGCTCTGCCATAGTCAGTAATTCATTTCTGTTTTGAACCAGGGTTTGTTGAGACTGCATCAATTCTTCCTCCAATCTCCTGATGGTATCATTTTTCTCAAGAAGTTGAGCTATTTCCTCTAATATCGGGGTGTATGTTTGCACCTCAGCATCAATTGCTTCTATAGCTGTCATATTTTCTTGTGTTTCTAAAGAAATTGCTTCCTCATTTTGAGCTATTGTTTCTTCTACTACCATTTCTTCAGGTTCTGTCTGTATCCCTACAGAATTTGTACTGACTGTTTCTTTAGGAAGAGGGTTTCTTCCTTGCACTCTGTCCCTTTTGTTCTTCTTTCTTCTGTGGGCCTTATCTGCTTGTTCTAACTGTTTCCTCAATTCCTTAATAATTTCCTTGTGTTTAACCACCTTCTGCTTTAATACTTCAACCTTCTTAGCCTTTTTCTTCAACAATTTGTTTTCTTTTTTTAACTTTTTAATTTTCTTATGGCTCTTGGCTGATTTTTGTTTATGAGAGGTCTGAAGGTCTTCTTCATTCTGTCTAGTAGATGGTTGTTTCTCTGTTCCTTCCTAATGTTTTGTCTGTCCAAGAGGGATTATTGTTTCAAAATGAGGTTCTTCCTGTGCTCCGTCTTTAGGAAAAGACATTTCAATATCAGAAAAATCTTCAACTGGTTTTGAAGAGGAGGCTTGTTCTGGGCATTTTTCTGGATTATTTGTGCCTCTGTCAATTGAGGTTCCCAAGCTTCCCAAAACCTACGCTATTTCTACCTCATAGCTCTTCATAAATTGTTCTGTCAGATGCTCTAATGTCGGTTGGGTGTCTTCTTGATCATTCCTTTGTGAGTTTTGTTCTATTTGCTCAATTTCTTGAGAATTCTCGTGTGGAGACTGTTCTGTAGAATTCTGAAGTTCTTCAGGCTATTATTTGTACCCTGAATTGCTTCCGTTGTTTACTGAATTCGTCTGCTTCTTTTCCTTGTCTGAATGATTGTTGTAGGGGCAGTTGTTGCTCTCTTCCTCTTTTTTGTTAATGCCTATGTTTGTGAGGTCTGGGCCTCTGTGATTTGGGCAAGGTCTGCCTCAACTTCGGTTTGAGGAGATGGGATTTCTCTTTGGGCAGTAGTCTCCTCTGCCTGTCTATTTTCAATTTCCTGTGGTGGTTCTTCATGACATAATTCAGGCTGCTCCAGTTGTGGAGGTCTATTGGCCTCAATCAGGTTATCCCAGGTCAATTGAGTTTGACTCGGTGATTTATTTGTTATCAGTTTAACTAATCTATGGTGACTGATAACAGTAACAGGGTCCTTGGATTTTTGTGTTCTTAAGGCAACCTCATGTAATATGGAATTCAGAAAGAAAGGTAGATTAAGTACTAACCGTTGTTATAAAGTTGCCAACAATTTGAGGTGGCGTGATCGAATTACGTCATATCATACATCACAAGTGATGTACCGCTGAATTATCCCTACAAGTTCCTTCCATGGTTCTCTGAGGGTACTGGGATTGAGTCGCTTTCCCTTCTTATCCAATTCTTTCCCAGAGTCTGTGAAAGTTTCCAGAGCCTTCAGTGTTGTGTATCTTCCTGTCCACGAAATGCCCGTGTTAGGGAGGCCTATGAGGTTTTTCAAGATCTTTGTTCTTAGTCATACACACATCACACAAAAAACAAACAAACAAATAAAAAAGTAAAAAAATCAATAAAATTTCTTTCTTTTCCCACAAAGAATAGGGGGTCTCATCATGAGCCAACCTACCACGATCATTGGATAGTAACCTAAGTGACATTCCCACTATGGCTACCACACCAAAGCAATGGACTTTGACATTTTCTTTTGTCAAAGGACAAGAGGTCTCATCACGAGCTGACTTGTTCACTTAAGTTACACTCTAGTGAGTGGCATTATCATCATCTGGATACCAAACCAGGATAATGGTCTTTTTCGGGAAAAACTTAAAACTTAATATATATATATATATATATAATTTTTTTTTTCAAAAAGAATAGGGGGTCTCATCATGAACCAACCTACCACGATCATAGGATAATAACCTAAGTGACATTCCCACTATGGCTACCACACTAGGGCAATGGCCTTTGACATTTTCTAGTCAAAGGACAAGGGGTCTCATCACGAGTCGGCTTGTTCACCTAAGTTACCATCTAGTGAGTGGCATTATCACCATCTGGCTACCAAACCAGGATAATGGTCTTTTTGGAAAAGACGATTCAAATAAGTATCAAGGATACAGGCTCATCTGAGGGTTAAAAGGCAACCCTGTCGAGGCTATGGATGCCTGCTGGCAACAGTGGCTCTGCCTGTGGTATGAAAGTTTAACTTAAATGCCAAGTTTCTGTGTATCTCTAGATTTCCTTCACTCAATAACGAGGCTATCATTTCGGTTGTATTCAAGAAACAGAAAAGCAATAACATTATGATATGTGGGATATTATTTAAATGAACAGATTTAATTTATTCGGTGCATGTATCCTTAAAGCATTCTTTTGAGTATAGGTATATTTCAATTCCACAAAAGAGGATTAACGTTTAATGATTACCGTTAAAATATGTTGTTTGAAAATAAATTATTGATCCCCAGTAGCGAAGATAGTACAATCATTACTTCTCACCATCAATATCTACACTCATTACTTTCCCCTATGTTGACGATCGAGGTCGAACTTTATATTAATGAGGGGAGTGGACGCTCGACATGCTTTTCGATAAAGATAGTAATGATTGTAATAAATACCCACATTTGTAAACATTTTCTGTCTCTGATATTTACTATTTTCTGTAATTTTTCCTCCAAGATGGTCTAACCAAGTCTGCTACTAGGAACGATAGTTGTCCACATTTTCTCACAAAATGGGTGGCAGAGGTGTGTGCAGGGAGCCCAACTTTACTAAAGGTTACAGAGCAAGAAAGAGACATCCTGCACCAGTTGGGGTGGATGGAGTACTTCAACCGTCTGCAAGGATATGACACAAATGTCACGCTTGAATTCTTTCAGAATCTGCAGGGAGAAAACTCTATGGTGCGAGGCATACAAATCTCAGTCACCCCAGAAATTTTAGTAGAGGTCATAGGCCTCCCTAAAAGGGGATTCAGTGGACAGGAAGATACATAGCACTGAAGAAAGCTGTGGAAACTTTCATAGACCCTGGGGAAGAATTGGATAAGAAGGGAAAGGAACTCAATCCCAGTACCCTCAGAGAACCATGGAAGGAACTTGCAGGGATAATTTAGCGGTACATCACTTGTGATGGACGATATGACGTAATTCTACCTCGCCTCCTTGAATTGCTGGCAACTTTAAAACAACGGTTAGTATTTAATCTACCTTTCTTTCTGAATGCCATATTACATGAGGTTGCCTTAAGAACACAAAAATCCAAGGACCCTGTTAATGTTATCAGTCACCACAGATTAGTTAAATTGATAACAAATAAAGCACTGAATCAAACTCAATTGACCTGGAATAACCTGATTGAGGCCAATAGACCTCCACAACTGGAGCAACCTGAATTATGCCATGAAGAACCACCATAGGAAATTGAAGATAGACAAGCAGAGGAGACTACTGTCGAAAGAGAAATCCCATCTCCTCAAAATGAAGCTGAGGCAGACCCTGCCCAAATCACAGAGGCCCGGACCTCACAAACACATGCATTAACGAAAAAGAGGAAGAGAGAAGCAACTGCCCTTACAACCATCATTCAGACAAGGAGAAGACGCAGAGGAATTCAGGAAACAACTTAAGCAATTCAAGGTACAACAAAACAACCCGAAGAATTTCAGAATTCTATAGAACAGTCTCCACACGAGAATGCTCAAGAAATTGGGCAAGTAGAACATACCTCACAAAGGAATGATCAGGAAAACATCCAACCGACATTATAGCACCTGACAGAACAATTTATGAAGAGCTATGATGTAATAAATAGCCCATGTTTTGGGAATCTTGGGAACCTCAATTGACAAAGGCACAAATAATCCAGAAAAATGCCAAGAACAAGCCTCCTCTTCAAAACCAGTTGAAGATTTTCCTCATATTGAAATGTCTTTTCTTGAGAACAGAGCACAGGAAGAACTTGATTTTGAAATGAGAAGCCCTTATGGATGGACATAACATTTGGAAGGAATAGAGGAACAACCATCTGCTGGCTAGAATGAAGAAGAACTTGAGACCTCTCATAAACAAAAATTAGCCAAGAGCCATAAGAAAATTTAAAAGTTAAAAAAAGAAAACAAACTGTTGAAGAAAAAGGCTAATAAGGCTGAAGTATTAAAGCAGAAGGTGGTTAAACTCAAGGAAATTATTAAGGAATTGACGAAACAACTAGAATAGACAGATAAGGCCCACAGAAGAAAGAAGAACAAAAGGGACAGAGTGCAAGGAAAAAACCCTCTTCCTAGAGAAGCAGTAAGTACAAATTCTGTAGGGATACAGACAAAACCTGAAGAAATAGTAGTAGAAGAAACAATAGCTCAGAATGAGGAAACAATTTCTTTAGAAACACAAGAAAATATGACAGCTACAGAAGCAATTGATACTGAGGTGCAGACTTACACCCGGATATTAGAGGAAATAGCTCAACTCCTTGAGAATAATGATACCATCAGGAGATTGGAGGAAGAATTGATGCAGTCTCAACAAACCCCGGTTCAAAACAGAAATGAATTACTGACTATGGCAGAGCACCAAGCACTCCAATCCCAGAAACAGAGTGCTATTATGGACAAACTGGAAGAATATCTTACACAGGTCCATCAAGCATTAACTCAATCCAGGGAAGAGATGGACGCTATGGAAGAATACCAAGCATCCCAATCTCAAGCAAAGGGTGTGACCATTGATAAACTAAAGGCAGAGGTGGGACAAACCAAACGATCATTGACTCAACACTAAGATGAGATGGTCACTAGGGCCGAATATCAAAAGATTGTTAAACAATTGAAGGACATGACAACAACAGAGAGTGAGACCTATGTTGCCCTAACCAGAGCCCAAGGGAAGATAAAAAAAGGTGCAAACCCAATTAGAAAAAGCTTTGGAGCAAATCAAAGAAATTTGTGATGTCTACTCTGATGTTATTAATTGCAGAGCCCCTTCCACCAATTACACTTTATTCTTGCTGGAACAATATCTGTTATTAAGAGTGAAGGCCATTAGAGCAGGAAAACCTATTTCATTTGCCATTGTACTTGAGTTTATTTCATGTTTCAGAGAGCAGGACAAATTCTCCGTTTCTTTCCATAGATAGAGTAATTCTCCTTTTTCTTTCCAGCAATTTGATGCATAATAATAGTCATTTCTGCAAGTATTTATCTAGATTCAATTACTGCTCTTAAAATGAATTCAATAGATTAATTAGTGCCTTTGCATTGCACAGCTTTAGATTTCAATTCCTAGAATATTTAATGAATGTTTGAGGAACTTTATTGTTGATAAACTCAGATTTGCTTTCACTACACGATTTTAGCCTCTAGGAGCTATCTGCATAGACTTTGCCAATATTCTTTGAGATAAAAGACGAATCCTCGGGTTGATAAATTAATGTTAAACTAAGGCTGTTTTTAGACATCTTTAGAGCCCAACATCCTTCTAGCCATGAAATATGTTAATCTCTTGCTTCTGCTGCTCTAAAACTTATTCTTCTTCTTTCCTTCTTGCCTGATCTCTTTTAATCCAAGGTTTTTCGAGCAACATAGTAAATGGAGCGTTGTCCTCAATGAATTTAACAACTTCAAATTCCTTCTCTTTCGAAGTTCCATTAGCATTCATAGGTATTTGGGTGAGCTTTCCACATAGGTTTATCAACTTTCCTCTAAATAACCTTATTTCTTCCAATGAAGAAATCATAGCAGGCTTTCCTAAAATTTTCGAAGTTCTCCTTGTCATGATATTCACCTATGTTTCTTCATCTAGAACAAAATCAATGTCGAAGTCTCATGTTCTTGCATATATGCATGTTATTTCTTTGAAGATCTCTAATAGGCTGATATGTCGGTGGTCATTCAGGGTTTGTTTCATCTGTAACAATACCTTTTCTGATTCTTTCGGGGGTGCCATAATCTCAATTTCTGGAGATGCCTTAGGGTTTTCTTGTATCATGTTCATTCCTTCAAGCTTAGCAATCATTCTAGGGAAATATAATACTTCATGGTCCATAGCTTTGCAACAAACACAACTAGTTCTTCTCCTAGGGCATTCCTTAGCAACATGTCCTGGTTTTCTGCAACTGTAACAAAGGGTTAATCCTTGTTTTATTTTAAATGACCCCCAACCTTTCTTGTGTTGCGCGTTGGGATCATCGTAGCTAACCTGCAAACATTTTTTTCTAGGATCCTCCATCCACTTGTTAGTCCAAACATTCTTTTTATGCATAGGTATAATATATCGTTCATTATTCTTATCAGATCTACTCATATCAAATCTTCTTTCATCTATCAGTGTCCTAGTTTTCAATCTAGGACAGAATCTATCAAACATATCTAGATTCATACTATTGAAACAAAAATTTCCACTTATCTTACTTTTACCTAGCACAAAGCCTTCAGATCTAAAACGTTTCATTATTCTTACATTTATGAGAACATAGAGTTTGCAGATCTTACCTCTTTTCTTTAGAACATACTTATTTTCTTAGCACAGAGCTTCAGGGATCGAGTAGAATACTGCGCACTAGAGCGACAGATCTACGCACATAGATTTCACAATTTCAGGTCAGATCTTCGCACAAAGCTTCTTCTTCCTGAGTTCTCAGCAATCACAGTTTCAGGTTCTGACAAAGGAACCATTTGTTGGCACATGGGCAGACCTAGGGTTCAACGCTACAAAAATGCACCAACAAAACTCTAACTATCGGCCCTTTCGGCAACACCTGCGAAGAAGATGAATTTTCACCTGAGGTAGAGGCAGGAGTGGTTGCAGGACTCAGTTGTCTGCAACCTTAGCCGGGACACAGATCTGTGATTGTAATACTTAACAAAACACTTAGCACTGACAGTTCATCAATATTTAACCCCTATCTACTCCACTGATAAAACAAAGCATCACATCATTCATCCAGATCTGATGTATCTAATCACTTATCATAGAGAGGTCGATTAGATCTAGCAGATTCAAGCACTAAACACATTCACATAGGTCGGATCTAACATCTATATACATTATTAACACAAAGGATAAACAAATCTATCTATGTGCATCAAAGCACTTAGCAAGTAAAGACATAAACAGATCAAGACATCGCACAAAGCAAAGCAACACAACATATACGTGGTTCACCCCCACCCTTGGGCTACGTCCACCAACTCTTCTTCTTTATTATCTTTGTCAAGCTCCTTACAGACACAACATCAAAATCCTAGTCCGTAGAAGACAAGATATCTGCGTGCACTCCGCCAGATCCTCCTTTTTCGAATTAGGGTACAACACCAAGGCTTCCTAACATTACTTGCACGTAGCTCTACAAGTCTCACATAGTATGCACATAGAACTTACAATCCTTCAATCACATAGATCTATCAGTTAGCCATTCATTCTTACTGAGCTGTTAGCTCACCGTCCCCTTCCTACATTGTCTATTCTTCTATTTATACTTTTACAAAATAGGCGTAAACATGGGTAAACCAACTGGCCGACATTCCCATACCCGTTAACTATTCCCAAAAAGGACCCAAAAAGGAGTTGAGATCCCGCGATCTCTACTTCATCTTGCGCTCCGTCTTCAACAACCTGTCGAAGTCCCAAAATAGGTCAAACTTGACCAAGGATCTCTCAAAACTTGGTCAAGGGCCAACACTAAGATTGGCTATTGAGGAATGTTAACTGATGAGTGCTCTGTTAAGTGTTAGAATCACAGATGATACACCCAGACCCAACAGAACGAAGAAGACCGAAGAAGTCCAAGACTTAAGCAGTGCCTCAATATAGACTGCTTCAGTATCACCTGACCGGGGGGGTGATGACAAAGAGGAAGAGATAAATGGCAAAGGAGATAAACAAAAGCAAGGTGAAGTAACACTGCCTAGATATGTAATCGATCCCCTGAAGAAGAGGAAGGTTTATCCCTCGAAACTTTTTTCCCAGGAGAAATCAAGAACCACAGTGACCAAGATGAAGACTGTGCTCACTACCGATAATTTTAACTTCATCATAGCAACCCTAAACGACGCTTCGCTGGAAATCGTGGAGAAACAAGAAGCCAAGCAGAAGGAAATGTATGACAGAATTAAGTTAGAATTTTGAGGGGTACAACAGGCCCTTTAGTCCAGCAGTGCAGTGTCCACTATGCCCCTGCCATCAGGAGAACCAGAGTTGGGAGATGAGCCAACCCAACTGCGCCGATTAGTTGATGCTTTCGAAGCTCGCCTTCGTCGCACACAGGAAGAAACAGAAAAAGCCACCCAGGCCTTGAAGCAAGTACAAGGCGTAATCATAGAACAACGCAGAGTTGCAAAACAACAGAAGATTGCTCTCCAGGAAAAGTTTGAAGAAGAGAAAACACAAATGCAACAAGAAAAAGAACAATTGCTCGCAAAACAACTCGAAGTGAAAGAAGCAGTCAACATACCACTCCACTCTGTGATAGGATTAGAACCATAGGTAGAAGACCGAGTCACGCATCAAGTAGAGCAGCTCGTAGAAGCTATCCAGCAGTTACAACAACAAATAACAAATTTAGAGATATGTACCGTACCCGATACCCTGTCGGATGTAAGGGATCAAAGAAAAGCAATTGCTCAAAGAACAATTACAGAATAAAAGTCCTTGCCCTGGAATGCAAGCAACTGACTGATCGCAGTGCCCAGTCGTATGAGCGACTCACTGAGAATCTAGAATTGAAGGCACTAGAGTCACAACTCCAGAAAGCAAAGTATCAAGCAGAAACAATACAGGCGTAGTTGAAGCCCCTGTCAGCTGTGGAAAGAATGAAGTGATGACATGAGAAGCGCACTGCCCAACAACTAGTCCACACCATTCAGAGCAGAGTTATGGAAGTAACTCAGAGGCTCCAATTTGTACAGGATGATGCTTGCCAATTATTCGCAAAGATTGAAGGTCGAGAAGCGGAATCAGAGCAAGTCGTCACTGTTTCCGAACAACGCCTAGAAAGACCTGTCAACGAAACAGTCATCCAAGAGTTTTTTGAACAGGAGGTTGTGGCACAACAATAAGTCGAAGAAGGGTGAGACAAGCGCGAGGCTTTTGAAGAAGAACTCATCATAAGTCACAGGTGAGTGTTGGGGGCCTTTTGGCCCTTGACCAAGTTTTGAGGATTCTTTGTCATGTTTGACCTAATTTTCGGACTTCGACAGGCTGTCGAAGGCAGAGCACAAGACGAAGCGAAGAGCGTGGGTTCTCGACCCCTTTTAGGGACCTTTTTGGTATTCAAGATTATGTAATGGGTATGGGATGTCGACCCATGGGTTTACCCATGTTTAGGCTTATTTTTTATGTATAAATAGAAGGCTAGGCAATGTAAGAAAGGACCGAGTTGAAGGTTGTGGAAAGTACAAATGTTTGTAAGAGGCTTGATGTGTGTTGTATGTTGATACTTGCAGAGCTAAGTGCAAGTCATATGTAGTGCTTTGTGCGCAAACTGTGGAAGGCTTTGTACCGATATCTACTCGAGGAAGGAGGATCTTGCGAGTTGCGCAGATCTCTTGGCTTCTGCAAAGTAGGACTTGGATGCATCCATATGGTCATGATGAGTAGCAGTTACTGCTAAAACTTACCCGTTAAGCCAAGTATACGACTCTCATAACTCAGCCGAGAATGTATTGTTTCTAAAAAGAGCATAGCCATTTCCGAAATCAGCAGTGTGAACCAGTTGGTACGATTGTAAAAGCTGCAAACGTAACCTTAGTCCCTACCTGTCATAGAAGTGCGAATTCTGAGAGCCACAACAAGGCGAAGCGCCATGACTAAAGAAGCAGTACCAGATGAGCCCTGCGACCCTCGGGTCAAGATCGTGGGCGATCTCAAAGGGAAGGTAGAGCACGTTAAGCTCTTCGACCTTGACCCCACGGATTCAGCCTTGTTCCCACAAATGCACACAGATGTGTTTTGGGATATAGTTCTGTATGGAACCGAAGGAATGCAAGTTGTACCAAAAGAAGAGTTCATCAACTTATTTAACTCAACCATCATGAACCTGAGAGACTTACCAGTCTTTGGTACCATAGGCGAGATTGCGCGCTGCACAAAATTTTTGATAAGTACGGTCCATGGAAAAATTCTATGGTTGGATAAGCGGTATCCAATCCATGCTCAAGACATACAACAACTTACTGGACTATCCTCCAAAGGAGAGGATGTGTCGAAGGGATTCTAGGGTCCCGGTAAGCACGGGAAAAAGAAATGTGAGCTTAGCCTATACGAGAAATTTAACACAAAGAGAGGAGGACGCACAACAGTAATTGAAACAATATGGCCCGAGATAGTCCAGACTAGCTGTTACATCATATCCAACAAGGTTATCAGGTCTTACTATAAGGAATAATGCACTCTAAATGTGTTATCAGTCGCCGAATTTTGCGTAAATGTAGTAGTGTTCAACTGGTGTAGTTTCCTATTGGAGGAACTACTAGTAGCTTGTGAGGAAGCGCAGGAAAAGGGAGGAACCTTCACTTATGGATACTTACTTGTGTCATTTGCAATGCTCAAATGGAAGCCACCTATGGGCAGACAAACAGAAATACCAGATAAGGGGCGCATGGCGAAGATGTTTGAGTGATGGCAGTCCAGACCAGACTTGGAGAACACGACACTCAACAACACAACATTTTCCAAATGGTATAATGATATGATAGATGCAACGCATCTCGTTGGAGCTCCTCAACTGTAACACGAGGAATATCTCCTTCAGCATGAACCGACACAACACATTCGTTTGGCCGAGACATGTCAGCAGGGAACATTTCCACACAAGGATGTTATCGTTCTACTTGGATGAGGAAGCCTTCGATAAGGAAGTCATGTCATGGCCAAGAGTCAAACGCGGCTCGCGTAAATCAGGAATGCATTACATTTTTCTTGCGGCGCTGATGAAGAAAAAAGACAACGAAGCAGGAGAAGGACCAAGTTCAGGCCTCGAGCAGAAGAAGGAGACGCTCTGGTACAACCAGACTCCGAGGAGGAAGAAGAGATACAACAGTTAGAGCAGAGAAAAAGATCGGCCCACCGACAACTACCAAAAAATGTCATGCTATCAAGTGCACAGGTTAATCAGATCTTGGGCGTTGTGCTCGGTATCGAACCATTGGTGAAGAGGCCTAGAACTGGGGTCTATTTATCCCATCGGGCCATGCAACGATAAGACTTTTTCTAACCGTGAATTTGAGCCCGCAGACTCGTTGATTTTACATAGTGATATTTGCGCTATTGCTCTCTATCCTATTGCAGTGTCTAAGTTACTCCTCGAACCCGAGATTTCCGACCCCGAGCGTGTATGTCAGACGAGTTCAACGCTGCAGAGAAAGTTGTCGAAGAAGTTCTGATCGACCTCATGACTGAAAGAGTCATGTCGATGTCTGTAGGTATACAAGCTTCATCGAAGAGAACGATGCAAGCCTCTCCGTCGACTGCTCGCGGAGCAGGACCATCCCAACCATCAGCACAAAAGAGAACCAAGCATAAAGATGACCTAGCAGACACAAAGTTCATTCCCACTATATTGCCCGATTACATCCCGCCTCTTGCTGGCGTAGTGAATCGTGATAGTGTACCTCGAGATTTCGACTACACCATAGTTATTGTGTACCTCCCGAAGGGGATACACGTAGTTTGAGCAGACCAGGACAAGATTGCAACATTGAAGTTCAACGACTTCAACCTTGGAGATCGCAATATCTACGGTATGCTTACCCCATACAAGTACCTAACTATAACAAAAAGGAATAACTCAAAGATCATCCGTCAGTCGTGGACGATGAACCTCGCGTAGTCCACCCTGTTGAATGTCATGAAGATCCCACACTTCGGAAGATACCAGGAAGTCAATGCATGTGTCAAGCTGCTATTGTCGTGTTACAATGGAGGCTACTTATGGATAGACCACTGCATTACAATTGACCAAACGATGATCCACAGGATCATAAGACTGAGCATGCAAGGACCCGACCCGTAAGAGTTTTATCCAGGAAAAGCCGCAGATCGCGCATTGGCATAGAAAATCAAGGATACATATGGCGATGTCGAGAAGGGAACAAGAGGCTACAAGGTAGCTTCCATCCATAGTGGCACAGTGAGCCTCGCATGTCAACTGATAGCTGGAAAGTTAGTAAGGGAGAACTGACCTACGCAGGTCACCAGATTTGTCGTTGACCTCGCAGGGAAGTGCGAGGAAGGCCTACAAATGAGCTGGGCGAAGTACCTAGTTAACCAGTTGGAATTTGACTGTCGAGAAGCACAAGATCAGGGTTATGAATTTCATTTCAGGTGGCTCCTGATCCTCATTGCATTTGTTTCTTGGGACATGCCGGAAGGTGCGACCATCCCAGACATAGAGCCGTTCAAACCGCTTGCTACGAAGTTCTCTACCCTGTGGTATTCAAGTGATATGAACAAACAATGACAGTCCTATGTTGTGTTACATACATATTACCTCTAGCTAAAGAGAGCCATCGAAGCCAAGCCTCGCATGACTCTGAACACCTCACAGAGGTTCCGACGCCTCATGAATTTCAACGCAGATGGACACTTCACCTACATTAAAGTGCGAACAGATGAACATAAAGGGTAGCTCTAGTCATATTATAAACTTACAGAAGAAGACCTTGAGGAGATCACTAAGGAATGGTCCGCTGAGCTCCTTATCCTTGCCAACCCTGTAGAGAAAGTTGATTTTGACAGCCCATAGGACACTCATAAAGAACAAAACACACCCAAAACAAACCGACAGAAGAAGATTGAGGAGGTCCAAAATTTAAGCAACACCTCAGGAAAGACTGCTTCAGTGTCACATGACCGAGGGGGTGATGACGAAGTCAAAGATGAACATAAGCTAGACGATGTAACACCGCCGAGAGAAGAGGTTGACCCATTTAAGAAGAGGAAGGTTCCCCCCCGAAACCTTCTTCCTGAAAGAAATTGAAAGCCACTATGACCAAGATGCAGACTGTCCTCACCTCCGATGATTTTGACTTCATCATAGCAGCCCTGAATGATGCTTCGTTGGAAATAGTAGATAAAAAAGAAGCCAAGCAGGAAGCAATGTATGATAGAATTGAAGTCGAACTCCGAGGGGTACAACAGGCCCTTCAGTCCAGCCGCACAGTCTCCACTTCACCCCTGCCATTGGGAGAACAAGAGTTGGGAGATGAGCCAGCCCAACTCCACCAACTAGCTGATACATTCGAAGCTCGCCTTCGACGAGCACAAGAAGAAATAGAACAATCCACCCAGGCTTCGATGCAAGTAAAATGAGTACTTGGAGAATAATGTCAAGCTACAGAATAGGAAAATATTTCTCTCGAAGTGAAGTTCGACGAAGAGAAAGCACAGATACAATAAGGAAAAGAACAGTTTCTCGCGGAGCAACTTGAAGTGAAAGAAGAATTCAGTAGAGTGCTTCGCTCTGTGACAATCTTAGAAATAAAGGCAGAGGATCGAGTCACGCAACAAGTAGAGAAGTTCGCAGAAGCTATCCAACATCTACAAGAACACGTAACGGACTTAGAGCTCTGCATAGTGCCTGAGACTCCGCAGGAAGTAAGGGATCGAAGAGATGCGACTGCTCGAAGCACAGTTGAGAGACTAAAGGCCCTTACCATGGAATGTAAGCAACTCACTGATCGCAGTGCCCAAACCTATGAACAACTCACTGAGAATCCAGAATTGAAGGCACCAGATTCATAGCTCCAAGAGGCAAAGTATCAAATCGAAAAAATACAGGCGCAGCTGAAGCCCCTGTCAGCTGTGGAAATAATGAAGCGATCCCAAGACCAACTCACTGCCCAAAAACAAATCCACACAATCCAGAGAAGAGTTATGGAAGTAACTTAGAGGCTCCAACCTATACAAGATAAGGCTTACCAATTGTTGACAGAGGTTGAAGGTCGAGGAGCAAAATTGGAGCAAGTTGTCGTTGCAGTTGAACAACGCCTAGAAAGACCTTTCAATGACGTAGTCATCCAATAGTTCATTGAACAGGAGGCCGTGGCACAACAACAAGTCCAAGAAGCTCGAGCCACGCTCGAGGGTTTCGAGGCAGAACTACTCAGGTCAGAGTGACTCAGGACGAGTGACAAGTGAGGGTTGAGGGCATGTTGGCCCTTGACCAACTTTTGGGAGATCCTAATTTTGACCTATTTTGGGACTTCCACAAGCTGTTGAAGACGGAGCGCAAGACGAAGCAGAGATCGCGGGATATCGACCCCTTTTTGGGTCCTTTTTGGGATTTGGGATTATGTAATAGGTATGGGAATGTCGGCCCATGGGCTTACCCATGTTTAGGCCTATTTTGTAAAAGTATAAATAGAATGATATGCAATGTAGGAAGGGGTCGTTGAGCTATGTGCCAAGCAAGAATGAATGGCTAAGTGCTAGAACTATGTGATTGAAGGGTTGTAAGTGCTCTATGCATACTGTGTGAGACTTGCAGAGCTATGTGCAAGTAATTGTAAGAAGGCTTGTTGCTGTACCCTAGCTCGAGGAAGGAGGATCTGGTGGAGTGCGCGCAGATCTCCTATCTTCTACGGAGTAGGATTTTGATGCTATGTGCCTGTAAGGAGCTTGAAAAAGATAATAAAGAATAAGAGTTGGTGGACATAGACCCATGGTGGGGGTGAACCACGTATATGTTGTGTTGCTTTTCTTTGTGTGTTGTCTTGCTGTGTTTATGTCTTTACTTGCTAATTGTTTTGATGACCAAGAATCCTCAAAACTTGGTCAAGGGCCAACACTCCAGGTTCAATGATCTTCACGTACTAGTTGAGAGCGTGACATCTCAAGGTAGTCTGGAACTCAACCAACTTATTCGCATCTGGAGTCCCTCTGGATCTCCGGACTGCTTCGCACCGGAATCAATGCTGCTCAGCGTCTTCCTCTCCCTTACCCCAAAATTCTAGGTATCGGGCAATCAAACCTCCCGCTTGGCTGGCCATTGTTGATCCTGTTGTTCGTATCAATATGAACCCTAACGGTCCTTCTTGTGATCTACCGAGGGATCCCAATATCCTCCCTGTACCCTCACTTCCTGGTTGTGACTGACTAACTAATTTTATTGGAACAGAACTAGCATGAGAAAGTAGTATTGAACTTACTGCTCGCATAGAAGGCACCTTAGGTCGGGTGATTCGGGGTTTGCGCCACTGGATTCAGGGCGATTTTCTTTGATCTGAGGGGTCTTGTTAGCTTCCACTGGGACAATCTCTTAGGCTAGATTCCCGATCTATCCTGTTATCGTGGCTAAATCTTCTCTTTCTCCTCCAATATTCATGTCGGCTTCTTCCTCCCTTACATTTGTACTTTCTCCTTCTCGTCCCGCTTCCTGGGGATTTCTTTCTCTCCCCGCTTCTCTCTCGTTTAATCTTTTACTGGCCAGTTGTTCCTGTCTTCTAATCTTCTGCAGTTCTTCCATATGTCTTTACTCTACTTCTCTCGATCCGCCTTCTTTCCTCAACTTTTCAGACTGTCTTGCAACTTTATTGATCTTGCCGCGCCACCAGTTCTCAACTATGATGGGTCTCTTCAAAGATCGTTCATCTCTTGATTCCATTTCTTGTTGTTTCCCCCCCATTTTTCAAAGAACCCTTCCCCTCTCTCATGCCATGACTCTCACACCGTCTCGCCTACCCCAAGCGAGGGTGTTTACGCTTCCATCTCGGTCGGGGACATAATCAACATCCCTTCCTCCATCAAGAAAACCTTAATCCAGAGGAGGATTTTCCTCAACAATCTTCCTCTTACGCCTTTCTTGAAAATTTCGTCTGCCCACGAGAAAGACTGGTGGTTCTCAGTGACAAATTGGATTATGTATCCCTCTAGCGTGGAGCTAACCTAGAAATCCACAGCTCGTGTAATTGGGCAATCCAGCCTCTCGAGTGCTACTAATTTTTCGGTATCCCACACACAGATCTTCTTGGCCGTCCCTGGAACTTTGGAGCTTCTTGGAGCCTCTTTATCCAGTGAAAAAAATTCTTCGGGGAATTTAACCCAGAAAATCTCATGCTGGTCGCTCGATCTTTCTGAGTAAAAGATTGCTTCTCGAGTGTTTTCCACTAATTCTCTCCTTAGTTCCACTTCTTTCCATATGAAGGCGTCACAATTCCTTTCCCACCATTGATCAATGTCAGATCTATGGATCGGCGGAAACATTCTCCCTACAGGTTCCCTTTTAACACAGCTCCCGGCAACAGAACCATTTTGTTGGATTGAATTTGATCAGACCAGGGTCCTTCTCAGGTTACTAATAAACTGTATCGTGTAGTCTAGAGCGCTGGAATTTTCATCTCCTCCGATGAGAAGAAATCTCACCTGAAGCACTGCTGAGACAGATAGATAGGGAAGGGTAGGGAAAAGACTAAAGAGGATCCATATAGATGTCATAACTCATTCCTGTTCTGCACAAGAGACATTAACAGATCTGAAACATATAAATGCACGAATCGAACCTACTTACGTTGCGAGCAAGCATTTAAACGTTGAACCATCAAATAGAACTCGTAAGATATAGGGAAATACTATAATGCATAAGAAAACATACAAAGATGCAACATATTTTGAAATTTGGTCCTACTTCCTATTATCTTTAGGATCTTTCTCTCATTACAGACTCAGAATTACATAGCAAGGCTCGGTACAGACTCTTGGCTCTTGACTCATGCCACAAAGCTCTAATTCTCCAACTGATAGGTCCAATTCATTATTGTCTTCCTTCGACTTACAACAATTATCCATAATTAATCCCAAACCTTGGGTGACTCTGACCAACCTGACTCAACTCAACCCACCCAACCAACTTATGAACTATCGAACGAACCCTTTTACAATTATGTTCATCCCTATATATAGCTGGGTTGTGTCTTCCTTCTTGGCTTGCATGCTTTCTTGTTCTATTGCAACCACTTGTTGCTTCGTTGGCGTTGCATTGACTTCCACAACTGCTTTTTGTTGCTCTTTCTCCTGGCCTCTGATGGAGTTTGTGCAACTCGTGGTTAGTTAAAACTTGCGCGATTCCTTTTGAAAAATGAAGGGCCCAATAGACAATACCTGTGAGCGGGCCCTGTCCCACGGGTAAGCCTATATTCACAATTCTTAGTCTATCACTAGTATACCAGTAAATTAACACTAAACACATAACGACAATATTCTAAAAAGTCTGAACTTAGAGCTTGTGGGTCTTACAATTCACTTTAGTGAAAACGCACACTAATATCATACCCATCCCAACACTCACTAGCACACTATCATATATACAAACTGAGGGAATCTGGTTAGCTAAATA
>ML804374.1:3297-14829 GCA_009831015.1 Picea engelmannii
ACCACCTCTAGCCAAACTCTCGTATATGAATTGCATGGAATGTGCGATATCTATAGTACTTGAGGTTGCTCCTCTTCCTCATACATCACCTCATCCTCATGTTGGTGAGGTGTATCCCCAACATATGTACCAATATCTTCAAAAAAATAGATAATAATTATAAGATAATTGAAACAAAATGTTACAATAAATTACATGTGCATTAAATAAGACATAAAAATATGCAAACAGATTAATCAAAAAATAAAGATAATATTACATCTCTCATATGGTGGTTCCTCTGCTACAAATTGGTTGTTTATATATCCTCTCCAATCTATCCCCATGTATGGGTACTCTACAATATCAAGGAAATTATCATCCTCACTATGCCTAGTAGAAAAGTGGGGTACTGCTTTCCAAGTGGCATAAATCCTCTCAAAACATAGTTCATACAACTCATACATGAATGGGAAGTATTTAATCCCAGAAAAAACAGAGTGATAGTGATCTAATGCATGAAAACATTGTCTCAAAAAAACATCGACCCACCTAATCAATTAGGTCTCCCACAATAAACTATCTACATAATACAACATACAACAACTAATGTGCTACCCATCAGATATATATTGTGACAATGATGAGAGCATATAACAAAGGCACCTAACATACTCTCTCTAAAATGCACCTATCTGCAACTAACCACCATGAACCTGGAAATTTAAAGTGAAAAGAATATTAGGACCGATATATCTCTACATATATGAAAGTTGGGTTTCTCCAAAAAAAATCGGGTGGTAGCACAAGTAAATGGGGAAAATACACCCTTATCCTAAAAAACCCAATGATGAAATAAACATCATCCTGCATGGGACGATACCACATATCAGAACTGACCCTGAACCCCTGTCTTGCATGATCCCAATGATGGATCATCTCTTAGGGTTCCCTCTAAGAGATGCACCATCCTGATAAAACTTTAGGATGCCAATATCCATCAAAATTTCATGTGTATGCTATGAAATAGGGCGAGGGTAAGTCTCCTTGTCCCTTTCTTTGCTCTCCCACTCATGCACAAATGCATACATATCGACCTGTCATCGCCCCGCCTCCTCCTCCTCTTTTCATCGTCATCTCTGATTCACATACAAATATTGTTAGGTACATATATAAAGATAAAATAAATTGAAATTATAAAACAAATACATATATAAATCATTTGTATTTAAAAAATCCAAAATTATATTTTTTTTGCTAAAACATCTTGAAAATCAACAGGTGCACTGAAAATAGATCATATTCCTCGCAGATGGTGCACTATATCAAGATAGAATCACCACTAACCAGTGCATCACATAGGACTATCAGAACCAACTCAATACTTTTAAGAACACTAGTTCATCTCATTAACAAAGATGCACCGCAATGCTAAAATTTATCGTGGACAAATCCATAATTCCCTTTGTTAAACCAAAAGCACCAGTGCGCCATGTCTACCATAGCACCAACATTATGTCTACCGATGATTTTGTATTTATGATACCGATTCATTTTTTCTACTGATGGGAACCGTTAATCTAAAATTCATTATCACAATTGAACTAGTGAGACGTGTTACTATTAACTCACTAGTACCACGGTGATAATGGAGCATTGATTTTTTGTACATTGGTGGATTTTAAAAGATAGATCATTAGGAACAAGGCATCCAATGAGACGCCCCACTATGAAAATTCAGACAATATATATTCTAGTGTGTTTATGTATACATTACAAGTGTGTTGGACTACAATGGTTGCACCGCTACGTTAAATTTTATAAATCATTATGTTAGTGGTGTCATTATTTAAGTGAAGCGTACTAGTGGGTAATGTTAAATGACATCAATGCAATTTATTTAGTGCATGAATTTTTTTTTATAAAGTATGGTCGTGCATTTGAACATTGATGTGCTGAGTCATTATGTTTCGAGTATGCCCCGGTCCACTTGGTTAAACTCAATGAACTGTTAGGCTAAATTTTCATATAACGTTGAGCTAGGGGTGTGGTTAATCAAGTGAGATGTGTTGGTGTGGATAGAATCCCATTGTGCACCATTTTTAGAGAGTTCTGAAGGATGAACCATGTTGTGAAGGATAGAGAACTAGGAACGAGGCGTCCAATAAGTCACCCCGCTATGAAAAATTGGGAAATATATGTCCCTATGTGTTTCTATATATAGTACGAGTGCATTGAATTACAATGATTGCACTACTATGTTAAATTTAGTGGTGTCGTTAGTTAAGTGAGGTATAGAATTCTGTAATGTTAAACGTAGTAGTGTGGTTAATGAATTTAAATGTATCGGTGCAGGTAGAAGTCCATTGTGCATTGGTTTCAAGGCATTCTGAAGGATGCCACTTTGTTTCTAATAACTCTTCATGGTGTGCTTTCTTGAACGACACTACACTAGTATATATATATATATATATATATATATATATATATGTACATACTAGTGTGTACCATCAGAGGTGGTGCTCACTTTTTATTTAACATAGTACACACCACTTCGGGGCAAGACAAACTGTAAGGGTGCACTGTGAAAAATTGAAAAACAATCACAAATGCCAAGCTAAATTTAATTTTGATTGGATGAAAAATAAAATAGGAAGGTAATAAATAATTTACCTGCTCTCTTTTGTCTTGAAGAGGCATGGTTGCACCATTGATATGAAATAAAAACTTGTGCTAATTTTCAAATTTTGGAAAGGTATGGAATCCACCACTGGATCTATTCAAGAGGGTATAGAGTACTAGAAACATGGCATCTTAGGAATAAAGGTGATCACTCGTACTTTCTTGAGAGTTTGGAAGCACGAGATGCACTATAAAAATGAAAATTAGTTTGGTAAATTTTTTTTTATTTACCCTAATTTGGTGTGCCTTTCGACATTTAGGTGCACCTGGGTGTAATACTCAATGACACAAGTGTAATTTATTCGATGCATATAATTTTATTATAAAGTATGGAAGTGTGTTTAAACAATGAATCCCTGGGGAATTATGTTTTGGGTATGCCCTAGTGTGACTGATTAAACTTGGTGCACCATTAGGTTAAATTTATATTGATTTTAGCTAGTGGTGCGGTTACCGAAGTGCAATGTGTCGGTGTGGGTATAAGCCCATTTTACATTGATGTGGGGGCGTTCCAATGGACGCATCACTTATTTTTTTGGTAATTTATCGCGGTGCGCTAGATTGAATGGTACAAGTGCAGACATATATGGAGGCACTGGAAGTAGTTTTCACTGTGTATTTAATAGTATACCCACCACGTGACGGTGAGCTGAAACGTTGAGGCTTACCGCACAAAAGTAAAAAAAAAAAAAATGAAAAAAATGTCAAATTTCAAGCTAAATTGTAATTTTGATTGGATGAAAATGTAAATAGGAAGGTAATAAGTAATTTATCCTCTATTTTTGTCCCAAGGAGGCATGGTTTCATCTTTCAGAGTAAATGAATATTTGTGGTAGTTTCCAAAATTTGGAAATGTGTGGAATCCACCAATGGAGCTATCCAAGTTGGTGTAGAGCAGCGAAAACATGGTGTCTTAGAATAAAAGGTGAGCACAGGTACTTGCTTGAGAGTTTGGAAGTACAAGATGTACTGTAATAATGAAGATCACTTTGGAAATGTCTTAGAATTAGAATTGTGCATTGAATCCCCCAATAGAGATCACCTAAAATTCTAGAGATTCACACGCAACATAAGGTTACAAAGCCTCCACATACCTAGCAAGATTGATAGGTAACAATGATAATTCTCATGGTTAGAATGGTTCAATTTCCACTATGAACTGTACTTTAAGTATCTTGTGTTAATTAAGTATGTCGGTAACTATAGTCATGCACTTCCTATATGATTTTTTTGGAATATATGAACCACCCAGTGCCAGGTCGACCTCATCAACATCCAAAGTCAATTGTATCACCCGATATCAAACCCAAACCTTGTTCCCAAGTGACCCTACATATTTAGTCAACTATCACTTCATGTAACATTGTGATGGAAGTTAGCAATGCATGTGGGACATATTGCAATGAATCCATCCATTGATCTACACATAGAGAAGGTTGTTCCCTATAAGGTTTCAATTTGAAATGAATTTTCAGTTGAAAGTTTTGAGATAATAGCGGTTATAATTAAAAAAAAAAAAACCACAGACAGTGGCCAAGATTCAAGTTTTTAGATAATAGCGGTTGCAATTGAATAGAGTTTAGACGATTGTCAAGACTTGTAATGACCTAGGCATGACATGAAGACAATCCGCGCCATGACCAAATGTATTTTGTTGGACACGATTCCGGTAACTGGAATATCAAAGGGATCCTATGCATAGTGAGAAATAACAAAATTGGAAGATGATACCACACCTGGTAGTTGCAATAGGAACATGAAATTTTGAGATGCGACAATAGAATGAAAGAGTCTGTGACAGATCAAAGAAGACATCAGTAATTAATGAGTAGAACAAAACTTTCCATGTAGAAATGTGATTTTTCCCTCAACAAAATCGGAGAGAGGCATCAAAGAGCATCACCATCCATAGGTTGTATCTTAAAAACAATGACATGATAGTCACACACGATCACAAAGTGGAGATCCCCTCACGTAAACCTAGATGAAATGAAATTATGATATTTATGCTCATATCAATAGATCTACAATGAGTTTTCATGGATTTGCTTGAATATACCCTATCTCAATGTATCCTGCATTCAATATTGAATATGCCCTAAATATGCCCTAGCTCATTGATACGATGCTCAATTAAATATGCAGGGAAGTCATTCCAATACAGGGAAGAAAATTAAATCACTTCTCAATTTTAAATCTATAACTAATCTTACATGAATTTTCATATCTAAGCGAGTTCTCTTCATATATATTTTTTTCAAATGATTTTTAACGTGGTAATGTCTATAGGATTAGAGAGTTATATCCAAAGATATGATACTATATATATGTCAAAAACCTAACCCTAAATACACCTAAATACATAGAAAAAACATTATGAATTGAAAGCACTATCTGATAAGGGTAAAATATTACAATATTATAGAGATTTATAATAACTCACTTGAAGAATCCACTTACCTATGACACTCTATCCTTGAAAATTGAAGTACTCCACTTACCTATGACACTCTATCCTTGAAAATTGAAGGACTCCACTTACCTATGGCACTTTGATAATTGAAACATATGGAATTTTTATCATTCCACTTACCTATGACACTTTGATCCTTGAAATCTATGGAACTTTGATATTTGATCATGTCACAAAAGAGTGTGGAGGATGAATATCCTCCCAGCTAACCCCTCAGTCTTCAAAACTAAGAGCCCCCAGCCCCTCATTCCTCTACTATGCAAGTTCTTCTTTCTCTTTTCCTCAATTTACCCAAGCAAAATGAGATAGATTTTCTCCTTCTCCATCCTTATATAGAATCCATCCATGGTAAATAACCTTATCCCTAGGATCCATTATTTATTTTTTTATAACATTTGAGTGTTTCTCCATAAATTGTGGTTACTTATTTTACCATTTTCTTTTATTGCCCAAATATCCATTGTTACTTATTTTACCATTTTCTTTTATTACCCAATTATCCATAATAAGTATTGATTATGACCCCTCTACAATAATTATACTTCTTTATTATTATTATTTATTTATATAAGTCCTTTTTATGACCTCTTTAGGATAATTATACTTATTTATTATTATTTATTTATATTACTCCTTTAAGGTAATTATTATACTTCTTTATTATTACTATTTATTTATATATTTAATAATAATATGGAGCATGATAGGGAAATCAAATAAGTATATGCAATGAGGCTAAAAAAAACATTAAAAATGATGAAATTTTCTTTTAGGTTTATGGTGGTTGAAGATAACAATAATATCAGTGCCTTAGATTGCCATGGGGTCATCAATTACAATGTAAAACCATATATTGGCTCAAAACCATGGGCTTCAAAACCTTTTCCCAACAAAACCATGGTCAAAATACACGTTATAATAAAGTAATATGATAATATGCTCACAATGTACAATATCCCTTAGAAGAGGTCAAATACAATATAAAAATCACATGTAAGGACCAAATAGACTCCAAAGGACGTGTGTCCCTAAATAAAAGTGTCAAAGTTCACATAAATGGTCCAACCAAGTCAAGTCAATAGTCCAATGCTTACTTTCTCCATCTAAGGAATGGTCCAAGAAATGTACACAGATCCTAATGCACAATACCAACATGAAGTGATTGATCCAGCTTCTTAGCAATCCATCAATTGTTAGCACCTCGTGGCATCCTTTATTGCATCATAACAATGGGGTTAATTTTATAAATTGCCTAAGTATTACCAAGGAGAACAACTTTGACCCTCATACATGCATCAAATCATATGTCAACCCATACTTCCTAACTATTTAGGTGAAATATAATGATTAATAATCATGAAAGGGGAAAGGGGAATGGGTTCATGTGATGACCCTCAAAGTCTTATAAATGCACAAGTATTACTATTCATTTTATTATTCTTCTAGCTCAATTTGGCTAGGAGTTTTTCTTTGTAAATTCCTTCTATAGGGATATTAGCCTTGAATTTCCATCCTCTACATTGTTTTCTACTACCCCTTTAATCATTTTTATTTAGATGTTCAGTTTATTGAATAAGTCCCTTTTATTTAGATATTCATAGAAAAACTAGGGACAAGGGCATTGCCCTCATACTGAAGGGAATTTCTCAAGCTTAATGATTATCTTTTAAGTTTGTTGTTCACCTCTTAGCCTTAGTGGCTTTGTTTATTTCACGATTTTTTATTTGTCCTTTCCTTTTGACCTTTGAGAAATCATACATGACCACAATAATATTTTTATGTGACTGGAATAAATGAACTAGGGAGGTGGAAATTCTTTAGCATGGTTAGGATATATATAACCCTATCTATCCTAGATACTGAGTGATACAATTTAACCAAAGAGATGACACACTTAAAATAAAAAATGCTCCACAAGGTACTATGTGGAAAGAGTAAAACCATATAACGTTATGAAATTCCAAAGAATAATCATTACGTGTTTGCCAATTTAAGACGAGCTTAAAATTTATATCATCAATTCTAAATAGGTATCAATACATGGAATGTCAAATCAATTAGCCAAGAACCATACCATACCATACCATAGTACATATTTCATATAAAGTGCAAGATGAAGGTGAGATACATCGCAGCTAAGCTAGAACAATCACGAATCTGTTTGTGCAGATCCAATGAATATGAGCATGAAACCCCATACAATAAACAATATGATACCCTCGTGATTGTATACCAAAGTGTCACCCTAGAGGGGGTAACATCTAGATCCTACTTGAGGGCATGCACCCTATGCAAGAGTGTAGAATGACTCCAAAATTTGACCTACACATTATGGAATCTAGAAAACAATGTCAAATTCTGGGGTGAATCTACCACCTTAGTTAGTAATAAAAACGCTACTTTGAAAAAATTTCACTAAGTAAATGAAACGTGAAAGTAAAAAAGGAAAAATATATGCAAGAAATT
This sequence comes from Picea engelmannii, assembly GCA_009831015.1. Taxonomy (NCBI): domain Eukaryota; kingdom Viridiplantae; phylum Streptophyta; class Pinopsida; order Pinales; family Pinaceae; genus Picea; species Picea engelmannii. The sequence continues at coordinate 10,898 of ML804374.1, forward strand.
ATTCTAAGGAAAGTGAAAAAAGAAGAAAATTAGGTAATGGAGGAAAGTAAACAAACAAATGAAAATGCAAACATGCATTATAAATACTACTCAAAGAGATTATTCATGCCTACCCTATTGGATAGCTAAGTGATTTGGCTGCTACATGAAATTAAACATCTAATGTAGTCATCTCTAGATATTTTCAATAGTTTGAAACCTTCCCTTGATTTTGGTTATTAACCAAAATAGAGACATGTCACACATCAGCAGGGATGATTTTAAGGATGGAAAATTATTTTTAAATGTAGAAACCTTGGCGAATTTTACTAATCCTTCATATGCCAACTATAAATTATTAGCGATATTTTTGTTAAAATATTCAAATTTCTAAGGATTTTTTGTAGTTTTTATAAAATTTTGGCGATTTTTAGGGTAAAATAATTTTATCCTATAGAATTTGGGCGAATCATTTTTAAAATAGCGAATCTTTTTTTTGAAAAAACCATGGAAAATTAGCCCATGAGCGAACTTTAGCCCCTAAAATCATCTCTGCACATCAGGTGGGTGTTAAGTAGAATCTTAGCCACTCCTAAGTTATATGATCATGTAAGGTCATGTATGTGAATAACAAGGCCCAAATTATGTCATAGTTGACTCACACTTTGACATACTTCCTCCATCCAAAGGTCAATGGGGTTAATATAAGCATAATGATGGCTCGACCCATTGACTTAAATTGTCAAATAATCAAGGAAGAGAGGTTTACAAGGAAAGTCTAGCTGGAAATGACAAATAAAATATTGACTTTCCACACCTCCATTGGTAAAATATGGGGAGTGAGAATAACCATAGATCAAAGGAATCTAAGGACGATGAGGAAATTGTTGGGTCAAGGATGAGGAGGAGAAATGAGTTAGATATTGAGGGAATTCATGGGTCAAGGGTAAGTTAGAGAAACAAGGAAGAGATAAGAAATAATACTAAGGACACTCACAGGTCAAGAGAAATATCTCAAGGAAAAAAGGAGAGGGATTCTCAACATCCATAACAAATTTCTCACATCCAAACTTGTCATAATTATGAGACCAACTCTCAAGAAATATTTTGAAAAAATATGAAAGTGACGGGATCTTCCTTCACTAGGTTTTCCACACCAATCCATGATCTCATCCCCAAGAAAATACAAGAATAATAAGACCATCTTCATCTCAACATATTCTTGGTTAATTCCAATCTTTGAAATAACATCAAAAAAATATGAAATCTAGTAGGCGAATAACTAGGTCCATGAAATATTTCAATTTATCTCTCAAATCTTGATTATCATTCAGGTATCCTTGGATTCTTGAGAAATCCAAAGGACTAAGTAAATCCTATAGTAACCATTCAGATTAAATCCTTTCAAGATTTAAATTATCAACTTCTTTATAGAAACTTCCTAAGTGAGGCTCATCATAAGGTTTGATCTTAGCCATGTCAATTTCACTCTCATAGTCGATGCTATAAATGGTATCTCCTTCGAAATATATTGCATCCCAATCATGTCTTCCAATGTCAAACAAGTCATCCAAGATTCTAACACCCAGGGAATCATCACCTTCATGGAATGAGGGTGATTCCACCAATCCTTCCTAAACACTTACCCCTTGACCATCATCAAGTGATGGATCAAAAATATCAATATTATGAAAAGTGGCATCATCCATTGAGTTCCCAACTTCATCTGGATAAGGAGACAAAAAATATTGGAAATTTTCGTTTTCTAAGTTCTCATACAAATCTGTAAATCCACCATGTTTGTCTTTCTCTAAATATACCTATGCAAATTCTTCCCTTCCCAAATTGTTAAAGGATTCATCAATAGGTCACAAATTTTGTGAGAAAATGCAAGCTTCTAAGTTGTCATCTTCACAAATAACGGAAACAAAAATTTGGTCGCTATCATCATCCTTAACTTCATCTTTGATTTCCTTCGTCTTGTCCTCTTGAATGTATTTATGAAGTGGTTGACCGTCCTCTTCATACATGTGTTCTTCCTGAAGTGATTCTTCTTCAATTTATCATTGAATGACTAGTTACCTTTCTCATATTCTTGAATTCCAATGGGATCAACGTTCCTTCAGATTTTTGATCTTCATTCAGTGGGAAAGTGAGAACATCTTTACCATGCATTGTATCCAAAGACTCTCTCTTGAATAAAATTCAAAAGGGAATTTTTTTATTCTATATTATTGCTTATTTCAACCCCAAATTCATGTGAAGGATGTCTTTGAAACTCAAGGAAAAAATCATCAATTACCCATTTTCTCTCATGAAAAGACTCAATCCAATCATCCAATTGTCCTTGTTTAAGGTTTCCTTCATAAGTTTGATTCTCAAAATATTGATAGGGTGATTGTTGTTCTTCACAAGAAGGCCTATCATCTATATATATTTTAAGTAATTGACTTTCAATAAGAACATAAGGTGCCACTTCAATGGTTTCCACAAAATCATTTTCTTCTTAATTTTGTAAGGCTACCAAAAATAATCCAAAAACATATTCATGCCTTTGCGAAGGGGAACTCCAGAAATTGAAAAATATTCTAAAAAAATCCACACATGATGATATTGTCTTACAAGGGATGTGGTTTCTTACCCAATTTTTTTTCCTCCCATCCAAATACATGAAAAATAGTTTGATGTGGATATATTCATGCATTAAATCAAGTTTTATTATATGTTCCAAAAATTACATAATGTGCCGAGAAAACATGGAAGCAATTACCGTCAAATGTTGGAACATCTAGTCTCCGAGCTAGAGGGTTTCCATTTGGATAACCCATAATTTCTCTAAAATTAAAACAAGGAAACATTTCCTAGAAATAGAAAGGTGTCATTTTAAACTAAATTCAACTTGAAAACCAACTATATTGATTTAGGTGGATATCGGTGGCCACCCACCTTTTCCAACTCACTCAAAACTGCTTTCTAGCTATTTTGGCAATTTAGTGTTTTTAGCAGTTTTCACTTTCAAGGCCATTTTGAGGGCCTAAATGAAGGTTTTTCGGGATCAAGCTTATCAATGATAGTCTAATTCATGATTGAGCCCCCTAAATGAATCTCCTCAATGATACCTTTCCAACGAGCTACCGTTCACCCCAAACAGAGATTGCATGTCAATGTTACGCCCTCGGGAAGTTGATACACCAAACTACCCAAAACGGGGTCCACAAAATTGTTGGCTTTTCATCTTCCAGGGTTAGGGTTTTGGATTTTATTTATGATAAAAAGGCCTTTGGAGCCTCATTGTAGAGGTGTGCAATTCCAATAGTACCTTTTGTTTGAGCTGGGAGTTCTTACACAAATATAAGCGATCCTTGTACCATAGTGAATCATTTTTCCATCTAAATGTATCTAATGCACTAGAATCCTACTGCAACTTTTGAATGAGAGTCCACATTTTTTCGTCATTCTTCCATTCATCCCTTGATTCTATTATCTAATTGGGTTGGATGATCGAGATATCACAGATAAAAGCCTCAACATCTTCATCCTTTATTGAGAGTGCATTTGCCACAACATTTTGCTTCCCCTTTTTATAAACGATTTCAAAATCACAACCCAATATCTTGGTTACCCATTTTTGTTGTTCTTTTGAAGATAGTCTTTGTTCCAAGAAGTATTTAAGACTATCATGATATGTTTTGACCTTCAATTTCCTACCTATTAGGTAAGGATGCCATTTCTTCAATGCATGTATTATTTCCATCATTTCCTTCTCATAAATGGGTTTGTGTAAGTCCTTTCCCTTGAGTGGCCGACTTTCAAAAGTCAGGGGCATTTCTTCTTACATTAGGAAAGAACCAATTCCATTTCCCAAGGCATCACATTCCACAATAAAGGTTTTTGTGAAGTCTGGAGTGGTCAAGACAGGATCTTTTCACATCACCTCTTTAAGTTGTTCAAAA
>ML804374.1:21035-44541 GCA_009831015.1 Picea engelmannii
TCTCTTACCTTTATATTCAATCTTTGGAAGTTCTCAATGTGCTCGGTAACTGAACCATTTTGCTTGAGATTTATCAATTGGCTAAAGAAGGTATTGTTCCTTGTATCCTCATAGTGTGTTATCATTTCTTTCATGAAAATTGTCCAAGTGATGAGTGATTTGAAAGAACAAATCCATCAATACCATACAAATTGATTGGGTTCTAAATATAAAGAAGAAATTTGTACCATTTGTGTATGTGGCACATTATGTAGATCAAAGAATTGCTCCATCTGAAGTATCCATGTGATTGGGTCCTTGCCATCAAACTTCCTCATATCGATCTTAGGAACGTGGTTGGTCTTCAACTCAAAGTTGGAGTTTATCCATTCTTGATTCACCTTCCTTGTGTCCTCATCATGAATTTCATGGGATGCATTTTCACTTTCACGTGTCTTCTATGTTACAAAAATTTTCAATACTTCCATGATCTCCTCTTTTAAACCATCCATCTTAGTATTTATTGCCTCCAACTTATCTTCCATCTCTTGTAGTTCATCTTTTGTTACTATCTTATTTTGTAAATCATTTATGTCCCTATGCATTTCTTCACCTTCATCAAGAGTCAAGGTAGGATTGTCAGGAGGCTTATTTGGTGTAGAAGTTCCCTTTTTGGGTGGCATGTTGACCAAGTATCACTTTTGAACCTTGATTTTGAGGTGGTTCTGCTAGACAATCTTTCTTCTATTGTATCTCCCAAGTTTCGGCCCCTCTGGGTATGAAACTTTATTTTATGTAGTTCTATGATATTTCTTCTCTACAATGCCACAGGTCAGATCAAAATTGGATGTGCCAAGTGGAATTTACGGTAACCTCCCCACAACTTACTGATTTTTGGCCTTTCCATGAGATCTCACTTATATAGCGTTCCCCGCACAAAATACTTGATATGAAATTCTAAAACATGTACCAAAAATACTACAGACTGTCCACTATCCAATGAAACTAGTCTCACTCAATTTAGATACTCTAGGAAGAAGTTATGATTGTTTTACCTGGAACACATTCTTGATACTAGTCAATAGGACTAGTCAGATACCCTATCTTCCACAGGGTGTATATACAAATTTAAGATGAACCAAAATATAAAATTCTTACCACATATACCTTACTAATTTCTGTGAATATCATTCGGATTTCAGGGTCTTAAACGTTACAGAAAAATTTTTATAGAAAAAATTCCGCAATGACTCAGTTCAAGACGATTCTAGAACCCTATCTTGCACAGGTTGTATCTCTGAAAGTATAAGGCCTCAGGAGCTGAAATTTTAACCCAACGTACCTTGATCCATCTACTAAATATCTGCCAATCTGATTCTTCTGAAGCGTTGTATAAAAAAAGTTATAGTGAAAATTCCAAGGTGTCTCATATGTTAAGAACCAAATATCAATATAGCATAGAAAAACCTCAGAATAAGTACTCAGCGCCTTGAAAAAGAGACAATTTCAGATAACAAGCCTCTTCAAGGGGGCAACCTCCTTTTACCCCACATAAATGTTCAAGTACAAGATGCCTTCAAATGAAAATGTCTCCTTGGTATATATAGGATACTAAGAGGTATAATTAGATCTAATGGAATAAAGGCGACATAAATAAAATAACATTACTAATGTAATATGCCCCAATTAAGGGGTAATGAGCCAATATTAGGGATTAACAGGTGCAAGGTGTGCACATAGAATGCAAGGAGTGCATTGTCAGGATTTGTTTCGATTTCGAAGCTCAGAAGAGATAACATGAAAATTCCCTTTGCAAGGAGTGCAAAGAGACTGGTGCAAGGAGTGCATAGTCGTTCGCAAGAATTCAAACCTTACATAAAGATCTGGTGAAATGAGTGCACATATCTGAGGTTCGACTAAGTGTCAAAGGGACTTTGTAAGAAGTCGAAGAACCAGCAAAAGGAGAATGTCAGGAGGGTGAGAGGAATTTCTCTTCAAGAAATCCTTCGGATCTGAGTTATCAAAATCCATGAAATGCAAGGAGTGTGCAGGAATTCAAATTATTCACAAGAAAAAGCTCAGGAGAAATAACACTTTTCACAAGTGTTAACGAGATCCAAGAGTTGGACTCATCGAGGGAGAAAAGGTTCGAAACCTTTGAACACTTTGGAAATTTTCTAAGTTAGAAAAGGTCAGAAGATCGGGAGGAGGAGCGACATTGGTCATTGGATCACAGTGCTAGGATCAACACCTGTCTGATTCAAATCAAGGTATGTGAGCTTTAATGCTTCGTATACATAGGAGAGAGGACCCACCAAGATTTGAGACGTGAAACTTACAAAGTCTGGAGTTCCGGGTTTCCGAAGAAAAATATTCGTTGTTCGATCATCTGAAGCAGACTGAGTCGTCAGATCATCCGAGGTGAACGTCCGGCATTAGATCGCCAAGGATAATCTGAGTCATCAAATATCACGAGCTGAGAAGCAATAAAGTTTGAACTCTGAGGTTTCCAAAGCACAGAGTGTCGAAGAGCCGAGAGTCGTCAATCTGTCAGAGGACACTTGTCAGCAAATCATGAGATCCAAGAAATTTGTCATGGGATTTTTCAGTTCGAGAACTGAGGTCACCGAACCCTGAAGGCCCGAAGACCAAAAGTGAATCTGATCCATTAGATCTAGAGGATACGTGGTGAAGATCTGTGATTTTCGGGTAAATTCCCGAAGCGATCTCTAGATGTTAGATTCAGGGGAGACGTGGCATGAATTTATGTACTCTGGGTATAGACCCGAAGTAATCCTCAGTCCTTGATCTTCTTCTGTTTTTGAGTAAATGATAATATCATCAATAAAAACTGGCACAAATTTATCCATATATTGGTTGAATATAATGTTCATCAAACACATAAATGTTTTTGGTGTGTTAGTAAGCCAGAATGGGATTACGACAAACTCATAGTGTCCATAACGTGTTATAAAAGTTTTTTTATTTACATCTTCATCCTTTATTCTATCTTGGTGATAACCACACCTTAAAACTAGTTTATAAAATATCTTTGCCTTTCCAACTTGGTCAAAGAGGTCATTAATTATGGGTAAGGGATACTTATTCTTAATTGTCATTTTATTCAGTTGTCAATAGTCAATACACAGTCTTAAAGTCCCATCTTTCTTCTTGACGAATAAAAATGGTGCTCCCCAAGGTGAAACACTTGGTATGATATATTCCTTATCCAGTAGTTCTTGTAACTAAGTTTTTAGTTTTTTTGAACTTGGCTAGGATCATTCTATAAGGTGCCTTAGATATTGGGGAAGATCCAGGTAGTAGATTGATAGATAAATCTATCTCTCTCCTTGAAGGTAGTTCTAGTATTTCATCTACAAATACATCTTTGAACCCATGTAGGACTGTAAAGTCTTCTAAATTCGGTTTAATTTCTTCTCTTAGAATATTAGTTACTTACACAACATAAATTTGGAAACCTTTGTTCATGCATTTCTTAAATTCCATCTCTGATATTTTCCTAACAAAAATTGGTTTTTTATTCATTGTATTGTTCTAACTGTGTTATTTCCATCTATGTACACAAATGACTTTTCGTAACATCTTAATATCACTTTATGTCTCTCTAGACAGTCCATGCCAATGATTATATCATAAGATCCCAAAGGTAATATGTTCAGATTGAACTTTATATTTTGACTGTATATGCTTAAATCACAATCAGAAATAAAGTCTGTTACTTTTCTTTTGGTCCATGTTGCTAATTGCTCTAACCAAGACTTAGCATTCTTTACTTTCTTTAACTTGTTCATTTCAACTAAAGAGGGGTTAATATAACTCAGACTAGCTCTTGGGTCAATTAGTATAGAGACATTGTGGAAATGAATTTTACCTTTGACTTCCACAATAGTGGATTGATGATTTGCTTGTTTTCCATCCATAGCTACATTGATTTTATGCATTCTTCTACCAACATCTTCAATCGTTGAAGCCTCTTGAAGGTTATGGACTGAAGTTCTTATTGTGGGATTTAAGCATGGACAGTTCCTCCTCAAGTGAGGATCTCAACATTCCCAACACTTCAATGGTTCTCTGGGACTGTCCCCAACCTTTTTGACTCCCAGGTTAGCTGGTCTATTTCCCCCTTGGGTATTCTGTGTATTTGAATGATAATCTTTCCTTTGGAATATTTTTTCCATATTACGAAAAGGGGTTGGTTGGAATCATTTCTTATGTTGATTCAATCTTTCATGTTTCTTGTCTTTACATTCCTTGGGGATTTCAGATCTCTTCCTGTACTAATCATAGCACATCCAAGCCTTTCTAAATACTTCATTTAAAGACTTGGGATTGTCAAATTCAATTCTGTCCTTGTACGATTGTGGTAGACAGCTCAAGAACCTTTGTATCTTCACTTTGTCTTCCTTGATGTATGGTACAAACCTCAAAAGATCTAGAAATTTATTTATCATACCATCCATGGCCATTTTTCCTAGTCGCAGTTCGTAGAGTTCCCTAGTTTTTATTTCATAATAACTTTCTGATAAGTACCGCATCTTGAAATAATTTATAAAATCTGAACATTCCATTTGTTTTTCTTTCAATCCCTTGGCTAATTTTAGGTCTCACCACCAGATACTAGCTTTTCCTTTTAAGTTGTAAATGTTCATTCTGACTTTCATATTACTAGAGTAGTTATAAATATGGAAATATTTATTTATATCTAGTAACCATGCTTCAACCTCCTCCCCAGTATTTGATTCTCCATCAAAGGTGGAAGGTTTTATCTTATTGAATTTACCTTCTAGGTTATCCACTTTCTTTCTTTTCCTTCCTATAGATTCTTTCTTTTCTATCATGTGTGTGTCTTCAGAAGAACTATCATCTTTTTTTGTTTCATGACCATAATTTTTAGAGGAATTTTTGTTGACATCTTCCTCTTTTTCATTGTCCTCGGGACTCTTCTTTGTCACTATCCTGTGTAGCAGCATTTCATTTATTTCAAGTTGGTCTTCTTGTTCTTTCTTCATCTTTTCATTATCCTCTTTAAACACTTGTAATTCCACGATAAGGTTTTTAATTTTTTCCAAAACTTGGGTGGTTGAACTCCCTTCACTGTTATGCTCAAGGTCTATAGACAAATTGTTTTTTTGTTCGTAACAGTAAATGTGTTTGTTATATTTTCTTCAAGGAAACAAAAAAAAAAAAAATCGTGCTTCCCTGAGGTCCAAGTGCTATAACTTACAGCTCTGATACCATATGTAACATACCCCAAATTTCACTAAAAATTTAAAAAAAAAAATTAGGGGAAAACAACTATATATTATCGAAACTGTCATGACATACAAAATACTCCTTATAAATCTATTCACTGTTTATGCGCATAAAAGTGTTTCTCTACTATATTAACAAACTGTATTAGTTTTAGTACCCAATGATCACTTACTGCTATTATCCATGAAAACATGCCATAGTTATCTCATTTGTTTTACCTGAAATCTATTCTTCTTGTTACTACATTCAAGTTTCTAACTCTAATTATTGTTATGAGGGTACTAGGACTATTTAGGTCCAGTATAAAGTTTGACTATAAAACAAGTTGGGTTTTTCATCAAACCCATGTTAACCATACTCAAACAAAGTTATAACAATATCCCCATCCTACTATTATAACCTATGTTATGCATAACATCCATCTACATAAATCGAGACTTAAATTATGAACTATGACTATAATATTGTAACCACTCAAGTTCATAGTCCACGCAATAGGGTACAATCGTCCCCCTTATAAGCATGTTCCTTAGTGTAAGTAAGAGTAACATATGACATTTAATACAACATGCACAAGGGGATATACCAATGCATCGATTATAGAGATCCAACATAGGTTACCTGTCCACTCAACAATTAAATGGATTTGGGATGGAGAAAGGTGGATTCCATATCAAGTATGCACCTCCATCGAGGTTTGATCTTAGAATTTAAACTAGGGAAGTCCATTAATGGCAGAATGACCTATCTCGTACCCTCTAGAAATACCACGGTAAAGAACCGCCACTGTGGGATTGATACTTCGGATAACCCACATGACAAGGGGATGGGTGGCATGCTCAACACTCCTCCCATCATCGAGAAGTTCGAGGTACCATTACACCCTCCGTAAATATTCCCTTGAGCCTCATTTTTCTTGGTCACTTCTTTGTTATCCCTTTGCATTTGGCACTAACATTAGGCTTTTTCTATGGCATTCGGCTCTGTAGATAACATTCGTTTCTATGATTTATTCCCAAGGCATGGTAAGTACTCTTAAAACTTCTACTACAGTTTTATATGGGTTCTCTTGTAGTTAGATGTTTGTTTTATAGTGGTGCTCTGTGTGAAATCCATCCTTGCAAATAGTCACTTTTGTCCAAAATTCGTTTTTAACCTTCACTATCTAGTGTGATATATATACATATTTCTCAGTGGAAATCTCATTTTATAGGAACGATGTGTGTTTTGTTTGGAGTAAATCCTTTTTCTATGCATATTATTCTCTATGGAAGTAGTTTTTATTTGTACAAATAAACCTAGTATCCTCCATGGGATATTCTCTCCATACAAACATTATGTGTTCTCTGCGAAATACTCCTCTATGTATACAAATACTCTGGGTATTATCCCCTTTATCTGTATAACTTTTTGTTCTCTGTGGTTAGTTTCTGGGTATAAAAGAAATCTTTGTGGTCAAATTTATTTACCTGCAAATATATCTATATTTGTAATGATTGTTCCTTGTGAAGTATTTCCTTCGTCTATGCCTCGTGCTTATCTATAGAATATTTTTTTGGTATAATATAATGCATTCTCTGTGAAGTAATTCCTTTGTCTATGTATCACGCTTATCTATAGCATAAGTCTTCGGTAATGTATGTATTGCATTCTCTGTGGAATACTTCCTCTGTATATGTATTGTGCTTCTCTGTAGCATAAGTGTTTTTTGGGTCCATTTTTTGCGAGGGAACCCATCAGATAGTTATGGAATCACTCCTCCTCCTTCTGGTTCGTGGATCGACTATTTCGAAAGGGTGAAGACAATCTTCCATTTGAAGGAACCCAAGATAAGTTGTGTCCTCACCTTATTTTATTTATTTTCATAAATTAAAAATCTGGGTACTAGTGTATTTACTAAGACTCTTGCTTACTCCTCTTGCAAGTTGGGAAAAAGAGTGAGCTTGGGTAAAAGGAGAATCCTAACACAAAAGGTATTTGAGTTTTGTGATCATTCTTGCTCGACCCATGCAAACATTTCTTTGGTTACATAAAGTTTTTCTATAAAGACTCTTTAAGCTCTGTTTTAAAACAAAACAGTTTGTGGAGTGTTTGGATCTATGTTTTCCCAAATGTAATGTTTTGGACATCGACTCATTTAATATAATAGTTACTTTTTCAATACACTTTGAATTCTACTGTATCACTAGATTTATGTGGTAATAGATACAAATAAAGAATGTATTCAGACTTTTGGTCTTTCTATCTATTCTCAGCATGATATAAAATTAATAAAAATGCACTCTGAATTTATTTCCTTATTGAAGTATTTCTCTGAAGTGTTTGATTATGTAAATATTTTGAGTAGAAATCAAAATACATAACTTCAATGGCCAATAGGCACATAAACATGGTTTATATATATATATATATATATATATATATATATATATATATAACCATCATATTTCAAATAAACATTATTACCAGTATCATTATACTATGATAAGCCATAATATAACTTGGCTATATAGTCCCTTAAAAACTAATCTCACTTGCATGTACAACAGTCAACATATTCCTAACAGATAACAACCATAAATATAATATTGACAATGGAATACAAGTTGAGATACATATCTAAAAATTGATGTTGGAACACAAATGGAACAACCATGTTCCACCCAACCATAGAACAAAATAGCCAAAATCACTTATTCTGCTCACCCCCTAGCCTGACCATGAGTCCATAAGGGAAAATTGAATGATCCTCCTTAGCTATAGTCACCATCAACAAATAAACAAATAAAAAATTGTGTTTCCTCACACTAACAGTGCCCATAACAACAAACAGTTCTCCATTCCCAACATACTAAGAAATGTCCTTCCTCCCACATATGTTGTATATCCATACATTCTTGTGCCTGGGTATTTTATTCCCTCCTTGGGGAAATTCACAGCTTTCCAATCCCTAATTTTTAGGGGATTCTAGTGTTCAAATTCCACTTCTTCCACTTGTTAAAAAAATCCTTGAGGTAACTCAAACATGTTCCCCACTCATGGAGTCATGGTCAAATATTTTTAACCTAGTTGTTCCATTTTTCTTCGAGCATTAAATTTATTAAAAATATTGTCTCATACATGTTTTCAATAAAAGAGGATAGTTGGGAAAGTCAAATATTTTCCCAACGGTCATCAAATAATTAATTACATAATCCAAAATTCCAAATTCAGATTTTCCATAAATGGAAAATAATTTCTAAATTTGAATTTTCTAAAAATGGAAATTTATTTCAAAATTCAACACAGAATTTAATTATCTAAAATTTGAGAATATTACAAGACAAGTAATCTTCAATGAAAGGAAAATCATTTGGACTTAAATTCATTAACTGATTTTCCAATTGTTGAGATCGAATAATATTTTGTTTACCAAACACACCTTCAAGCTTTTCCCAAGCTTTATTAGGGGCATCAAGTCCTTGAAGGTGAAATATTAGATCAGGAGAGTAGGGGGGACACATGTCAGTCGATCACAGCCTTCGGATAAAAGAGATGGGGAAAGGGTGAAGTTCAAGATTCGAAATCCCCGAAGTCTGAAACCTAGAGGAGATCTCGACCATTCATCGAGGGGAGGGTCTCAGGACCGTTGATCTAAGTTGAAAGGTCAAACACCCAAGGTAGAAGCTATACCATTGATTGTGAGGACAGTTGTCTTCAGATCACCTGCTCTGGGAGACTGGACTATGGTAGAAGGTGAGTTTTGATATTTCAAAACCCTGAAGTCCGGAGAACCACAGAGATCACAGACGTTTATCGAAGGGTACAAGTGTCAGCAGATATTTCACTCCAGAAGATTTCTCTGCAAAGGAAACCAAGGTTTGAGATTCAAAATTTTCGAAGTCCAGAATTTAGAATCGATCACATTCATCGATCAGGAAGAGGGAGATCTGGATCGTTGATTCTGAGGAATAGATCTTGGTCGTCCATTCGAAAGCACCATCAATATCATGAGATCGACGGTCATCTCACATTGCGGGGATAGGAGTTGCATGGACTTTAAAAAGTTGAGGTCGATCTGCAATCCATACCGTGGTTTCGCCAGGAAGACAGGTGGAGGCTCGAGGAGAATTGTGGGCCCAAAAGTAGTTTGACTTCAAACCACTTGTTTCCATGCCCACAATCACGTGGTCATTTCCAGGTTCACATTGGAGGAGGGGCCGAGAGAAAAGGATCTAACTCTCGATACTCTGAGGTTTTCGTAGAGCATGAAAAGAAAGGTCATGTGTGTCGAGAATCCTGCACAGGGAGTCGAGAGGATCTGTGTTTAACACAGAATGAGACCAGTGGGGTTTCAGAGAGTCAACTGACTCCAGAATCAAATATCTTGACCGAGAGGTCACACATCCCTTAGGAGAGAAGGTGGTCTGCACCACTTACTGGGAGAAAAGTTCCACAGAGGAGTCTAGAATATATGGGGCCAAGCCCACTTGGGATTGTTTTGTGGATGCAGTAAAGGAACAATATTACCCTGTTGGAAACTATGAGGACCAATACATGAGATGGACCACACTGTGGCAAGAGAGGGTCCAAGCAATTCTAGAGTTCACCAATACCTTCCAGACCTTGTGCACCAAGCTGGGTATCAAAGACTCTGAATGACATTTGGTTCTCGAAATACCGTGGGTCTCTACACAGATACATCAAAACTGAAATGGATTTTCTGGACATCTCATCAGTCGGTGTTTCTTATCGATATGTTGTTAAAATTGAGCAGAAATTTAAGCACCAAAACAAATGGGAGTTTGGGTCTACAAATCTGCAGCAAACAAAGTATGATAAATATGGCCCTAACAAACAATCTCTCTAAAACTAGTCCAAGCCACAGGAAAAGAAGGGTCACGGGAAGAAAAAGAAGGACACCGGAAAATGGTTTGATTTCCACAAAATCCCCTGGCACAACACCGAGGATTGTCGCTCAAAATAGTCATTGGTGGCCGAGATCAAAGACAAGGAGCCAAACCCTAATTTAGAATATGATTCTGAAAATACTAGTAAAAGACAGATCATCAACACAGACCCCACTGCTACTGTCACGACCGCAACAATTCAACTAGAAGAACCAACATATCCTGAAGAGAGGGAGTGCATTTTTCATTCACAGATGTGGGTGAAGGGGACCCTGCTGCATTTTATTGTTGATAGAGGAATCTAGAAGAACCTCATCTCAGCAGAGGTCGTCAAACAGTTGGGATTGTCGACAACACCACACCCGCAACCATACAACATCGGATGGTTTCACCAGGAATGAGATCTCTATGTCAGCCAACAATGTCAATTTTCATACGGAATCTATCCCTTCATGGATGAATTATTATGTGATGTTTCCCCACTGGATGTCTTTGATGTTCTCTTGGGCCAACCATATATGTTGAAGCTCCATGTTGTTTATGAGTCTCGACCCCGCAGTGTCATTGTTTCTCTGGGGGGTCATCTCTACAGATTACCAGAGGTATTTCCGACTATTGTTCCACCTAAATAGTGTTGCAAGGAAGTATCTCATACTACAAAATTCAGCTTCTCCACAATTTATTCAAAGGGTGAACAAAAATATACTACAACCACTACAGCCTCGGCCCAAGAACCTTATATCCAATAGAAATAGGTCAACAAGATTGCAGCAAAGTGTAAATATTCCTTTTGAACCCAGGCATATCATGTTTCTAGATGGGTTAAAAAGCTCCAACCCTTACAACCTTCAACAAGCTAAGCAACGCAACTTCTCCAACAAGGCAAGTACCTCATCAAGATAGAAATTCAACAAATGCTTTTACCTCTCCCTTGAGCACTCAATGCAATGGAGACCATTTATTCCTAAGGAGGGAGGATTGATCCAGGTGGATATTGGTGGCCACCCACCTTTTCCAACTCGCTCAAAATAGTTTTTTGGCAATTTTGGCAATTTACTATTTTTAACAGTTTTAACTTTCGGGGCCATTTTGAGGTCCTAAATGAAGATTTTTCAGGATCGAGATTCTCAATGATATTATAAGGCATAATTTATCACCCTAAATTAATCTCCTTGACGATACCTTTCCAACGAGCTATCGTGCACGCAAAACGGAGATCATATGCCAAAGTTACGCCCTTGGGAAGTTGATACACCAAACTACCCAAAATAGGGTCTACAACATTGTTGGCTTTTCATCTTCCAGTGTTAGGGTTTTGGATTTTATTTATGAAAAAAATGCCTTTGGATCCTCATTGTAAAATAATATTCTTGCGAATGTGAGTAGCGGACACATCTCTTCTCAGTGATAAGTTGCCACCATTCTAGCGAGTCTTTCACTCTGTATTTTATAGTCTTTGTACATTTTCATTCATGAATAGAAAATTGTGTATTACTGTATCTTTGTGTTTATGGTTGCATCTCTGATACATTTATGTTATGTTATTGGATATCTGGGATATCTATGTACCTTGTTTTATTATATCTCCTCTCTCATTTCGTGCTGAAAATAATCTGGATCATATATTAAGAGTATATTCACCAAGGTGAATTCTTCGAAGCCAATACAATCCTACTTGATTCACCCTAAAGAAAACAAATTCTTTAAAATTTCTAAGGGAATTTGGATTCTTCCCTCCAATGGAGTCGTTAGATGAGTAAAATTAATAAATACCTTTCAATCTTACTCATCAACAATTTTGTTGAAGCCAAATTTCATAAACCCAGGGAATAGAATTTATCCCTGGCAATTGCACCAACAAGTTGTTGCTCAAACTCATGCCTAGGGAAATTCCCACCTTGTGAGGGGGAGCTTGGGGAAACAAAATAATCAAGTTTCCCACTTTCACCTCAGTGGCCTTAATTACACTCTTTTCGGATAATGTTTCTAACCTAATGAGGGTTTTCTTATACATTCAAACTAAGTATTATCACCGTAAGTAAGGAAGGTATGAAAAAGGATTTGGTTCACTTGAGTTCAATCCTCAAAGTCATGGCTTTTGAGGAAGAAAAATGGCCAAAAAGTATATGCAAATAACATATGATATGAAAATATCAATATACTCAAGGTACAAGAATAATAACAATTTCTAACATCCCAAATTTAAACCATTTGTAATGATAAGAAACAAAAATATATAAATAATGAAAAGTGATTGAGATGTTCGATATCTAATTTACAAAGTATCCTCACAAAATAGTGTAATGCATGGGACAACAAACATTTTCATGAAACATGTTATATACCATTAAACCATCACAGTGTGTGTTATGGAAATTGATATGAATACCACACTTTCCAAACCATTCCACTTATAAACCATTCCTCATAAACAATGATAATGAATAGTAATGAGTGAAAAGGGGCTATCAATATGTAGTAAATGATACATGTGTTAGAAAAACAGGATCGTGGAACAATAAAATAAAACAAATGCTGAAATAAAACATAGAAGATACATAATACAATAGAGACATAGATATACGTGGTTCACCAAGTGTGGGATACGTTCACCAGAGAAATTTCCAGGTCCTTGCTTTATTATTATCCAGAAAATGAAGGGATACAACCTACAACAAACCCGTTGTAACTTCCTCTTCTTTCTCTCATAGTCTCCTCACTCATAATACAATATTCAAAATGATGCATAGCTGCAATAAATTTCCCTCATAAAAGAGGGTTGTCTTCTAGGGAAAAAAATCCTAACATAACTTATACCATCATATCTACGACCTTATAATGAATGATCCATATTTACAATGAAATTACAGTATACATTTACAAGGCAATTTTTCCTTCGAAGGCCTGCTTTCCCCTGAACCCCGTAGATGGGGTAATCTCCCTCTCCACTCCCCCACATGAAGGAGTGTACATTCTTCTAGGGTGTAAAGTATTCATGGGGTATAACCACAACTGAAAACAAAGACCTTTGAATCAGGAAGATAATCAAGCTTCACAACCAACAATCTCCCACTTGGATATTGATCTCAATAAATCCATTGTTGTTGTATATATTAGACTATGATTCTTCTTGGACCTAGAAAATTTATCATCTTCATATTCATTCCTGAATACCAACTTAAATTGAGCAGGAACTCAGTTTCTCTTTGGTTACTCCCTTAACATTTCTGCAAGATTCTATCTAGTGTGTATCTTTTCCAACTTCAAATGTCCATCTTCCAAGATGGATCGTATAAAATGGTACATGAGTTGTATATGCTTAGTCTTCGAATGGGATTTTGAGTTCTTTGCATGATGAATGGCACTCTCACTATCATAGTACAACTTGTTATTCTCCTACTTCTTTCCCAATTCCTCCATAAAAATCTGTAACTAAATCATCTCTTTACTAGTCTCTATAGCAGCAACATACTTTGCCTCTATTGTTTAAAGTGAAACAACCTTTTGCAGTTTCGAAATCCAACTTATTTTTGTTCCACCTATAGTAAAAACATGCTTTGTGGTGCTCCTCCTTCTATATTTATCACCTTCCATATCTGAATCAACATATCCATGTAGAACAATGTCTAAACCGCCAAAACGCAATGCATGAGTAGAAATACCTCTCAAATACTTGAGAATCCACTTTACTTCCTCCCAATGTTCTTTGCCTGGATTGTTCATATACCTTCTCAAAACTCCCACTTCATGTGCAATATCTGGTCTTGTGCAAACCATCGCATACATCAAGCTTCCAACTGCTAATGAATAAGGGACCTTGGACATGTATTATATCTCCTCATGTGTCTTGGGACAAATTTCCTTAGTTAATTTGAAACAGTTGGCCAAAGGTGTACTAACTGGTTTTTCATTCTGCGCTCTAAACCTATCCAACACCTTCTCTATGTACTCACCCTGAGACAATGTCAATTTGTGATTTTTCTTGTCTCTTATTATTCTCATACCAAATATTTTTTTTGTAGCACCCAAATCCTTCATTGCAAATAAATTAGATAATTTCTTCTTGAGCACATTTATATCCTGCATATTAGACCCTGTGTTATCGAACAAATTGGTAAGTGAGGACACAAACTAATATCCCTAACTTCAACAAGAAATTAGAACAAAACATAGCAGAATACAAGCTTCTCCTTAGATTTCCTTGTGATTTAAACTAGTTTGATAAGGGATAAATGACATACCGTTTAAACATTGTTTGATCCTTGCTAGTGTCATCCTTGCTCCATTCTTAGACTTGTGAGGCATTGGACCTGTTTAAGAGACACAAACCAACAAAGAAAGAGAGAAGCGATATATATATTCCAATGAAACTTATGTATAAGATCAAGGAGTTATACAATAAAAATGAAGACACTTTTATAGGGAAGGAATGTATTGATGCATTATATTAATGAAAGTGGAGAATACAACCTATGAATTGATGTTGCAAGGTCCCTTCCAATGGCCCTTTTCCTCAACACACACACCTTTGCTCCAATGATTTTTATTAAGAGTATTCACAACCTGACTTGGAAAGCTAAAGCAAAGCTATCTCAAGTGCAATATAGAGCAGAATTCTTCATGCATAATCCAACATAGCCTTTCCCATGAGAGATCCCTCTTTATGTAGGCTGAAAGAGGGATGGATGAGGATATTAGGATGATCCCACTAAATCAAATAAGAGAGTAAGATAAAAACTGATCGGAGGCCACCTCATCTTCTAGAATATTCCCTTCTAGAAATTTCGTGAATTTTATCTTTTTTCCATGTTTGAGCATCGTCACACCCTAAGCACAAGAATCATGCAAAAACATCGCAGTCCATTTTGGTGCAGAGTGCGACGATCAAGAATCATCTCACCCTAATCATTTAGTAGGGTGTGACTATCTTCTATGATAAGGTTTTTAAGAAAAGAAATATGATTTGGTTTCTCATGGAGAAAGTCTTATTTCTTCAGTAGCTTCAGAGAATAGAGGAGTAAGTCATACATATATCGTCATTTGATCACAGGGTGGCTAAAATAATGTGTAACATAATTCCCCCAAAAGTATGAAGTTGGAACATGTGACAGCTTAAATACTTTGTAGAATGTGTGTGTCGAGAACAAGGAACACATCGGTCGAGAACCTGCAAACAATCAAACATCTACATAATAATATACCATTTTCTGAGGTAGGCATTCCCATACTCAAACTACAAGTGACCGTAAGTATAAGTTTCAAGTGAGACATGACCACCAATTATACACTGTGGATCCATGTCATTAGGATTCAACATAGCCATGAGAAATACACTGTGGATCTATGCTATAACAACTCAAATTTTGACATAGCCATGAGAAATACACGATGGATCTATGTGTCAATACAAACTTATGAATACTCCATCGCAACCTGGATCGATATGGAAATTTCTAGGGTCTTCATCTCAATCGTTCCGAAGTATGAATCTATTCATGTGATTACAGGTGTCGAAGTCGAACATGGTAGAAACCACTTGATTACCAGTCATTGATGAATATTGTTAACAAGTGTGAGGGAAATCACCATTGATGTCAATGATCCCTAAGGTACTGTAGTACTATCCATCGAATGTGAATTAATGAGATTATTAATGACATTAAGTCAAACACTCGATGGAATTTTCCAATCAGAGGCCATTGATGTGAACCCACTGTCGAAAAAGAGGAAACTTGTCATTGAGGCATGAAAGTTCCAAGGTACTAAATGATTTCTAAGTCTAATTCCCCGAATAATTTGTTGAAGTAGAAAGGAAAAGACTCATTACAAGAGGGCCTTAATGTATCCCCCATCAATGACACAAAATATGTAACATATTTGAAGTAGTTCGGAGTACAAATTGATTCAGAACTGACACAAGGAAGGCCGACATGGTAAGAATTTGAGGACTATAGATGGTCGACTCGACAAAAGCCTTGTTTAGGTTGAACTTCTCTTGAACATATGAATGACACGAAAATTGTATTGGCAGCATTAACTCAAGGAGGACCCAACATACATATTTGTGGATAATAAAACAAGAGACAAATGGATTTCCCACCCAGATACAATGATGAAGGGGGGTCTCATGTTCAAGAGTGACTTACTGCCACTAACACAGATACAGAGATACATTCCTTTCCCAATTTCCCCCACCATTTATGGCGAGTACATCTTTATTTTTATGCAAGCTTGTGGAGGATAACATATTCTTGTAATATAAGCTCATCCTTCGGACGAGTCCCTGGGAGTATTTTTAACGAACTCTAGGAAGGAGTGGTTTGGTCCCATATGGTATTTTCGATGCTTGTTTTATGAGTCCAAAGAAACAAAAATCAGGGGTTTTTAATGTTTAGAGAGTCCAAAAAACACTTAAATAAAATTCCAAAATTTCATTTTTCGTAAATTAGTCTAACGAGACTGAAAAAAGAGATAATTTATCGCTCATCGGATGTTTTCATCAAATACTTTTACGAGCGTGAAAAGAAAAAGTTTTCTCGGATATCTTTTCATGTTTAGGGAGATTGAAAAGAGCTTAAAGGAGACTCCATAGGGTTCATTTTTTTTTTTTTATTACGAGTCCGAAAAAAGTGATAAAAGTTTACTCAATTACATTCTCATAGTTTCACGACTGTGAGAAAGAACAAAGACCATGCTTAGAGTTTTTCCTGAAAACCCCTAAAAGTATATATACATCATAAAAAAACGCAAAAACCACCAAAAACGAGTCATCCATATCAAAATTATAGTTGTCATATCTCTCAACCTGCAATATCAAAACTTTGCAAAGTTCATTAGGTTTGTGACATAGGTGAAAATATTTAAAAATTAATTTAATTTGAAATTAAAATGGCAAAAGTAAATGAAATAGGCCAAAGCTAGTTCATTTACCATTTAATTTGCATTTTCACCAAACTAGTCCCCGAAACCCTCTTTTTCCTCTGATTTTCAAGTGACAATTCTGGAGTGCCGGGTGGATGATTTTTCGAGCCGCTTCTGTGAAGTAGGTATTCTTCCTCCCCTCTCTCTTTTCATGGTAAAATTTTTCAATTTTAATGGTTAAATTTTGAGTTGTGTAAAATTTTCCAAGGGAGATTGCGCTTTGAGATCGTCCTAGGCCCTCCCTATCGTAAACTACGATGATCTTAGATCATCACAGGGGTTCCACAACTGAGGTGTGACGATGCCACACTATGGTAAAAGGGCCCCTGGGATGACCACAACTCAAAAACTAAACATAGAGAGAGAGAGCTAAGAAAACTTTCAATTTTGAAATTTTGATGAATTAAATCATCTTGTATTGTTGTTTGGAAGATTTTCATTGGTCATCATGATCGAATGGAGGGAATGAGAGAATGGGGAGGAAGATTAATTTACTAGGAATGATCCAGGCACTGTCATGGCACTCCAAGAGTGTGGCTTGCTAAAGTTTTTCAAGGTGCATGGAATGAGGGCCCAATTGATGCTATTGGAATACTTAGTCCTCATGTGGGATGTCAATGAGCAAGAATTTCATGTTGGGGTGCATACACTCACACTAGAGATCGATGACATCTACTTCTTGATTGGGTTATCTCACCATGGCTATCAAGTGTCACTATAGGGAAGCAGAGGAGGTGGTGAACCCATGGATTATTTTGTAGCACATCATTG
Source organism: Picea engelmannii (assembly GCA_009831015.1). Taxonomy (NCBI): domain Eukaryota; kingdom Viridiplantae; phylum Streptophyta; class Pinopsida; order Pinales; family Pinaceae; genus Picea; species Picea engelmannii. The sequence continues at coordinate 38,870 of ML804374.1, forward strand.
CGTACCTGGTACAGAGAAACATAGTGGCAAAGTTTCCATAAAGGATATTCAAGACTTGCGTTTGAGGACCATTCTCTATGTTATCACTCGTATGGAAAGGAGTGTGGATCCTCACATGGATTAACAGAGCCATTTTCAGTATTATATTGAGTGTATGGAGCCCCAGGTTTTCAACTGGTGTGAGGGTCTCCTAAAAAACATGAAGAAAAAACTAACAAAGTGTAGGACTGGTCGATTGAAACAATTCAGGTATGGATCTATTTTGGTATCCTTCTTCCTAGAGAGAGTCCTCATTTTGCGCTTACAACATGTGGAATGGGGAATACCTGTTCCACAGGATCCTCATATGATAATATGGGTAGACTTGATGGCACGTCATGGTGGTGTGTCAATCGTTACATATGGTCCATCTTTCTTCTAGTGGCTGAGGGATCAGCTTGTCATGGTTGAGGACTATTCATATGTTGGGACGGACTTCCGTGGAGATCCCAACTTGGAATTACCTGAGGGTTCTTAGTGGGGAGAGATTGGTAAAAAGGATTTCTTTTATTATATGTTGATTCTGTTATTTTAATTATGAATTTTTTTTTCAAATGGTATATATCCGAGACTAATTAAAAACTCTCAACAATGTAGATGTAGCACCTTACAAGACTCTGATATCATCATTGATACAAAGACGTGGAGAGATAGGTGTAGTGGCAGGCCTAGGGGTAGCAGCTGAGGATCTCAAGGAGATCAAACACAACCTTGAGGGGTTGACCATGAACATCCTAGACATCATTGTGGATGATTTACCTCGTCGCTACCAATGCCAACTATTGGCGTGTTAATATCCATCGGTCGACTAATCCGTCGTGTAGAACGACATTCGTTTGTTATAGCAAGTAGAATCCTTGATGCATATGTATATGAAGGCATGAGCTTCACCATTTTGGTATCAGGACATACATTTTTTGTAACTTTTGACGTTATGATATAAAACTTCTACCGGCTTACTTGTCTTTATATGTGCGTGTTTGGATTTATAAATGGTGCAAATTTCTATCTAAAACATAATTAGCTAATGAATTTGTTAATGTATTTAGATATCTATGAATGTGTTGATATTCAATATAATCAAAATGTCTTTCCAAGAGGCGAATTCTCAAGTATACTCGTAACAATGTAGGACTTCGGATGGAATAAATGTTGCTCAATTGCAGCACCACTAGTTGTGAATCAAGACATACAATTAGATGACAAATTCCAAATGAAATGGTGTTAGTTAATAAAAAAATAATTGCACTGCATTCCGCAATATTATTAGTTGCACAACCAAGATAAATACTATGTAGACTGATCAATTCATTCATAGGTGCATATATTTCCCATGCAGTAGACGCTAGATTTTGAGTACTGCGACTAGCACCATAAGCAAATCCAATATAGGGTAGTGAGAATGCCGACATCTAGAAACCAAGCACGGGGAAAGGTAAGAAGCTTGAAGGCAGAAAAGAAACGACAAAAAGCACACCAGAGTATAACACACTAAAATACAAAGCACTCATGCAAAACATCTCAAGCATAGTACTTCTTTAGGTAAAGCCCATTTCTAGGTTCACCCAAAGGGATTCCATCATAATCTACTAGCTTGTAAGCCCCTTTCTCCAACACTCGTTTAATGATATAAGGGCCACACCACATGGACTAGAATTTACCTGCCCCCAATAAGTCACAATCTTGTTCATAAAGGAGAACTAAATCACCCTTAGAAAAAACATGTAGTTTGAAATGTTTGGCGTATTGAGCTTTGACACGTTTCTTCTAAGTTTATATTACTAACAGAGCATTACAATGAGTCTCATCTAATTGCATTAAATACAAGATATGGTCTTTTTCAGCTGTGGTGTTGGGGAGAAGTTCAACAACTAGTTTCAAAGATGGGATTTCACATTCAATCGAAAAAATGGCTTCAATACCATACACTAACTGGAAAGGTGTGAACATTATGGAAGATTTAATAGATATCCGATAGGCCCATAATGTTGAAAAAAACATTGTGTGCCAGCTTGACTTGTGAATTCCTACCGTTCCTCAAAGCATAGTGGTTAAAACCTTGTTGATTGCTTCAACTTGGTCATTGGCCTGTGGATAGTACGGGGTTGAGTTTTCGTGCCGTAATCCCAACTTATCAGTAAGCTCAAACATCATGAAATTGTGAAAATGACTACCATGGTTGGTGACAATGGCTTGAGGGACACCAAACCTAGTGACGATATGATTGAATATGAACAATGTTGCATTTTTCTCGGTATTATCAAATGTAGGCATCGTCTCGGCCCATTTAGTGAAATAATCCAAATATACGATAATGTATCCATGCCCCCTGGCCGAGTGAGGGTTACATGTCATGAATTCAATGCCCCATTTAGGGAATGGATCAATGGAAAATAAAGGATAAGGGGGAGCAGGATTTGATTGAATCTTATTGTTATACGTTTGACAAGCGTGGCATTTCTAGACCGCTATAATGCAATACTTAAACAATGAAGTCTATAAGTAACCAACTCATAGGATATTTTAGGTAGTGGCATACCCAAACATATGACCGCCACATGCTACATAATGACAGTCATTTAAATCTTTCTTTGCTTCATCGTAGGTTAAACATCATCGAAATATAGAATAAATACCACGACAGTAAAGGGAATCACCGAGGATAATATATTGATGGGCTTGATACCTAATACGACAACGATCTGTATGAGAAATATCAGGCCAAAAAATTTGGGTTTGGAGATAAATGATAATGTCTCCATACCATATATTGTATGAATTAATCAGAAAGAGAGACTCATCAAGAAAATAATATTCTTCCATAGTTTATGTCTTGGTGGAGGGAAGGTCACATATCAACTCAAAAAAGACCAAATATCTCTTTGACTTGGCTCACTCAAACTATAAATCAAACTCCTCGAGAATCACTATCCATTTGAAGTATTTCCCCACAACAATTTTCATGTAAGGATATGTTTCAAAGGGTTGCAATAAAAAATAATTGTGGTTTTGTACAATAAGATATAGTGACGAAAATGTTGAACAACTTGAACAACTGCCAAGGTAAATTTCTCCACATGCATATAATTGATTTCGGTGGTCGTAAGACTCTGACTCAAATAGTAAATAACATTTTCATCATGCAAATCATCCTCTTGGACTAGAACCATGGCTATGGTACAATCTGAAGTTGTTAGGAACCAAATACCAATATAGCATAGAAAAACCTCATAATAAGTACTCAATGTCTTGAAAAAGAGAGAATTTGATATAATAAGCCTCTTCGAGGGGGAAACCTCCTTATATACCACATATATTTCCAAATACAAGATGATTCCAAATGAAAAGGTCTCCTTTCTATATATAGGAGACTAGGAGGTACAATTACAACTAATGGACCCAAGCCGACATAAATAAAATAACATTACTAATGTAATGTTCCCTAATTAAGGGGTAATGTGCCACTATTTAGGGCTTAACATGCCCCTCCCCTTCAGAAAAGTGTTTTCCACAATGCTTGAATAATTTTGGATGCTTTTGTATAAAATACTCATCTTCCCAAGTGGAATCCTCAGTAGGTAGTATCCTCCACTTAATGAGATACTCTGAAATGGATCTATTCCTCAGCTGGCGAATTCTTGTACTAGTGATAGCTTCAGGCTCCAATATTATTTTTCCTTCCTCTTCAAGTTCTAGAAATATAATTTTAACTGGGATCTTGTCACCTATAACCTTCTTTAATCATGAAACTTGGAAAACTAGGTGTACTCGTGAAGATGTAGGCAACTCCAATTTGTATGCCATAGTATCAATCTTTTGCAACACCTTATAATGGCCATAGTACTTTGGTGATAATTTATTATACTTCTTGGATTGCTTGAGGGACATATATTTGTATGGTTGTAGTCTTAAAAATACCCAATCCCCTACTTCAAAACTTCTTTCACTATGATGTTGATCTTCTTGTTGTTTCATGTCATTTTGTCCCATGGTCAGGTTGTCCTTTAAGATTTGGAGAACTTGTTGTTGATGCTCGATGTGATCTTCCACTAGTTGAACCTTAGATTTTTATTTTAGATAAGAAGTGATGGAAGGAGGTTGGTATCCATAGAGTTCCATACATGGTGTCATTTTTGTTGTAGTATGAAAGGAAGTGTTATACCACCATTCTTCCAAGGGTGACCATTTGAACCATTATGTTTGTTTGTCACAGACAAAGCAACGAAGGTATCCTTCCAGAAATTTGCTCACTATATCAGTATATCCATCAGATTGAGGATGATAGGATGAGCTATGAGCCAATTGAGTACCCAAACAAGAAAATAATTATGTCCAAAATTGTCCAATGAAGATGGGATCTTTGTCACTTACAATAATCTTCGGGCTTCCATGTAGCTTTTGAACTGTCTCCATGAATGTGGTGGAAACTATATTGGCTTTGAAGGGATGAGAGAGTGCACAAAAGTGTGCGTACTTGGTCAATCTATAAACAATCACCATCATGACACTCTTTACTTCAGACTTCGGTAACACTATGATGAAACCCATGGAAACCTTCTCCCAACGTTGACTTGGGATGGCTAATGGTTGTAAAATACCTGGGGTCTTAATTTTTTCCACCTTATTTTGTTGGCAAACCAAACATTCTTCCACAAAACTTTGAACATCTATTTTAAGGCCATCCCCAAAAAAATCCTTCTTGATCCTATGGTAGGTTTTCAAAAATCCTGAGTGCCCTCCTACCAGAGAGGTGTGCAATTCCATTAGTACCGTTTTGTTTGAGTTGGGATTTCTTAGATAAATATAAGAAATCTTAGTACCATAGTGAATATTTTTTCCATGTAAATGTATCTGATGCACTAGAATCCTGTTGCAACCTTTGAATGAGAGTCCACACGTTTTCTTCATTCTTCCATTCATCCCCTTCTTATATTATCCAATCAGGTTGGATGATCGAGATAGCACAGAGAAAGGCCTCAACATCTTCATCCTTTCTTGAGAGTGCATCTTCCACAACATTTGTCTTCCCTTTTTTATAGATGATTTCAAAATCATAACCCAATATCTTGGTCACCCATTTGTGTTGTTCTTCTAAATATAGTCTTTGTCACAAGAATTATTTAAGACTATCATGATATGTTTTGACCTTGAAGTTCCTACCTATTAGGTAAGAGCACCATTTCTTCAATGCATGTAGTATTTCCATCATTTTCTTCTCATAAATGATTTTGTGTAAGTCCTTTCCCTTGAGTGGTCAAATTTCAAAAGCAAGGGGCATTCCTTCTTGCATTAGAACAGCACCAATACCATTTCCTGAGGCATCACATTCCACAATAAAGGTTTCTGTGAAGTCTAGTGTTGCCAAGACATGTTCTTTTCACATCACCTCCTTAAGTTGTTCAAAACATTAAGTTTCCTTTGGAGTCCATGAAAATGCATCCTTATTAGTTAATGTCGTTAAAGGTGTTGCAATTCTTCCATAGTTTCGAACAAACTTGCGGTAGTAACCTGTCAAACCCAAAAACCCTTTAATATTCTTCAACGTTTTGGGAATAGGCCATTCCACCATGGCCTTAATCTTGTTAGGGTCTATCTTGACATGTTCATGAGATACAATATGAACCAAATATTCT
>ML804374.1:61492-76771 GCA_009831015.1 Picea engelmannii
AAAGCAAGGTGAGTAACTTTTTTGGCCCTAATGCAACCTCGTGATTGACCCTTGCGTTAGAAGGGCTTCCCAGTAAAAAATGTAGCAAGTGGATTTAACTCTCCCTATCACAATATACTATTGTGTGTTTTGATTCTTTGTAGAGTATTCATCACAACCTGTTCCAAAGTGTTATCCCTAGCTAATGTTGGTGTATAAGAGTTTCTAGAAATAAAATTTATTAGATAAATTTTTAAATTATGTTGAATTTTAATGGTTTTTGTTTAACTCATAAAGGAAACGGAGATGAAACTGATGAAGTGTTTGACCTTGACTCAACAATATGAAAATACATATGAGATGCAATGTTTTTGTTCAATGAAATCTAATTACATAAGGGGGGATTCTTTCTTTTTGCAGAATACAACAAGTTACAAAACACAATTTCTTCAATCTTTGAATGATCTTGATGCCAAACAATCAAAACTACCAAATTTTCCAATTTTATCTTTTTAAACAAATACTTGAATGCAAAAATTTCTTTTAAACACTACGAAGAGAAAAAAAAACTTGAATTCTTTTCTTTTCAAATAAAACAGAGATTTAAATGAAGAAGAAAAAATTGTTCAAAATAAAGAATGCACTCACAACACAATTTCCCCAATGTATCTCATAACGCAACCAAAAATGTAAAACTAAGAAAAATTATTTGTCTAATACAACCAAAAATAGTTTTCAAATCAACAACAATCTAAAACTCAAAAAGAGATCAATAACAACTTATCCAACAAGCACTCAAGGATGAAGCCTCGATATTATACCCTTGCAAAAAGAAGTGAAAGATAAAACTATGAAGCTTATGAAAAATACTCTAAATACTTGAGAAACAATCAAATTCAGCTAAAATATGTAAACCAAGTTGTGAATAATCACTCAACGTGACCAAAAATGCATCTCAAGAAATGATGACAAATCTGGGCAAAGAGGAAAAATTGATTGTCACTCCAAACAAATTCTACATGAATCATCGCAGGCTGCAGAAGAACACAATGTGACGATCAAGGATCATCCCAACCTGTGGGAAAGACACAGTGCAACATCATCACCCTGGTTTTCACAAGAAGGGTGTGACGATGATTGAAAATACAAAGAAAAATAAATAAAGGACAGGGTTTCCAAATGAATTTTCAAGACCAGAGAATCAACCTGGATCTCCTAATGACTTAGAGAATGAAAAACAACCAAAAAAAAATAGGCCAAAAGAAAAAAAGGAAGAAAAATCCAACATAAGATGGTCCCCAGTATGGTCACCAATTTTGTTATCGGACAAATCGATACGTGTGGACACAAACTGATCTCAATAAATTAGAACAGCAGAATGCAAGCTTCTCCTTAGATTTCATTGTGATATAAACTAGTTCGATAAGGGATAAATGAGATACCATTTAAATTTTGTTTTATCCTCGCTAGTGTCATCCTTGATCCATCCTTAGAATTGTGGGGTATTGGACTTGTTTAAGACACACAAACCAATAAAGAAAGGGAGCAATGATATATATATTCCAATGAAACCTATGTATAAGATCAAGGAGTTATACAATAAAAATGAAGACACTTTTATAGGGAAGGAATGTATTGTTGTATTATATTAATGAAAGTGGAGAATACAACCTATGCCTTGATGTTTCAAGGTCCTTTCCAATGGCCCTTTGCCTCAACACACACACCTTTTCTCCAATTCTTTTAATGAAGAGTATTTACAACCTGACTTGGAGAGCTAAAGAAAAGCTATCTCAAGTGAAATCTAGAGAATAATTCTTCATGCATAAGCCAACCTAGCCTTTCCCATGAGATATCCCTCTTTATGTAGGATGAAATATGGATGGATGAGGAGATTAGGATGATCCCACTAAATCAGAGAAGCGAGTAAGATACAAACTGATCAGAGGCCACCTCATCTTCTAGAAGATTCCCTTCTAGAAATTTTGTGAATTTTACCTTTTTTCCATGTTTGAGCATCGTCGTACCCTAAGCAAAAGCATCCTACAAGGATGTCACAATCCATTTTGGTGCAGAGTGTGATGATAAAGAATTGTCATACCCCAATCATTTAGCAGGGCGTGACGATCTCCTTTGATAAGGTTTTTAAGAAAAGAAAGATGATTCAGTTTCTCATGGAGAAAGTCTCATTTCTTCAGTAGCTTCGGAGAACAAAGGAGTAATTCATACATATATCGTCATTTTATCATAGGGTGACCAAAATAATGTGTAACACCCTGCAACAAGCATTTTATCTACATACAATAGAAATATAATATAGCTTCCATTTTCTAGCCTTTTAAAATAAACACAGTGATCAAAATGACATCTACTATAACCTTGTTCTATCATAAACCTGCCAAAATTCAAATACCACTACCTTGGAGCTTTCTTTACGCCATACAATCTCTTATTCAACCTGCATACCAAATTTACTTCCCTCTGACCTCATACCCTTGTGACTATTGCATATAAATCTCTTCCTCCAAATCCCCATGGAGAAAAGTTCTTTTTACATCTAACTGTTCAAGATGAAAATATTCTACTGCAACAAGACTTAAAATATTCCTAATTGAAGTCATTTTAACAACAGGAGAAAATATTTCATCAAAATATATACCTTTCTTTTGTGCAAACCCCTTTACAACAAGTCTATCCTTGTATTGTTTTTCCCTCCATCTTCTTCCTTCAACTTGTAAACCCATTTATTATGCAATGCTCTTTTTCTTGGAGGAAACTGAACCAAGTCCCAAGTCTGGTTATTTACCAAGGAATCCATTTTCTCTTGCATGCCTTTCTCTCATTTATTTTTAGTGTCTGCATGCATTTCCTCTTCATAACATTTTGGTTCACCGGAATTAGTCAACAATAAATAATACAATGAAGCAGAGTATCGTTCAGGGGGTCTACTTAACCTGGTAGATATTATAACAACACTTGTAGGAATTTGAGGTACATTTTGATCATGTTGTTGTTCATTTTGATTTTCTGGTACCTTTGGAATTTATTTTTAAGTGATCTCATCAAGCACTATGTATTCTAGTTTTTCTTTTTCCCGTTTCTTTCCATGTAACTGATATTTGTACATGACCTTCTCATTGAATATGACATCTCTATTCCTAATGATTTTGTTATTTTCATAATCCCATAAGCTATAACCAAAATCATTAACATTGTACCCAATAAAGGTACACTTCTTGGATTTTTCCTCAAGATTTGTTATATTTTCTTTATCAATATGGACAAATGATTCAAAACCGAAAGTCTTCAAAAAAGAATAGTTTACCTTTTTACCTTTCCATGCCTCCTCTAGAATTATACCATCCAAAGATATTGAAGGTCCTATGTTTATTAATTAAACATAAGTATCTACAACATCTTCCCATAACTATAAGGGAAAACCAACATGCAATATCATACTCCTTGCACGCTCCATGATTGTCATATTCATCATTTCTGACACACCATTTTCTTGTGGTGTTCCTGGAACTTTCTTCTCTCTACGAATCCCATGGTATGAATTATAATCATCAAATTTATTGTTGCAATATTCACCTCCATTATATGATATAAGACACTTCAACCTTTTTCCTATCTCATTCTCAACCAAAGCTTCCCATTTATTAAAAGTATCAAAAACATCAGATTGTTGTCGAATGAAACAAACCTAAGTTTTTCTAGTTGCATCATCAATAAAATTAACATAATAATGAGAGAAACCAAGAGACGGTATCTGAGTTGGTCCCCATACATATGTATGCACAATATCTAACCTTTCACTCTTCTTTTCTTTTCTGACTCTGAGAAATCTAACTCTCTTTTGTTTTCCATAAACAGAATGCTCACAAAAATCCAAATCAATTTGTTTAATATCTGGAAACAAATTTTTTTTGTTAAGTATTTGCATCCCCTTATCACTCATGTGTCCAAGCCTATGATTCCATAGTGTTGTATCCACTCTTGTAGAAGATAAAGATATAGAAGAGTCAGTATTACCAGTACATAAATACAATGCATCTACCTTCTCTCCTTTTTCTATCACCAATGATCCTTTGGTGACCTTCCAAACCTTATATGTAAATATGTATTTACAACCTTCACTTGCCAACTACCCTGTTGAAATTAATTTTTTCCTTATATCTGGAACATGTCTTACCTCTTTCAACAACCATTGGTTTCCATTGATTTTCTTTATTTTTACCTTTCCCATTCCAACAATTTTGCATGGTGCATGATCACCCAAATGAACCTGTCCAAAATCACCTTGAACATAATCTAGAAAATGTTTCCTATGGGGTGTGGCATGAAATCAAGCCCCTGAATCTACTACCCAATACTCATAAATATTATCTACGGAAATAATCAAAGCATCTTGTAACACATCACCTATTACATTTGATTCATGCTTTTTCTCCTATTGTCCATCTCTATATTTCTATGGAACTCTACAATATTTCTTCAGGTGTCCTTTCTTCCCACAATTCCAACACTCTATATTTCCAAATATAGATTTGGATCTTCCCTTCCTATAATTCCCGCAGTTCCCTGAGCCCTTTCATCTATCCTTTTGTCTTCCCTTATTCTCCATGTTTAACACATTACCTAATGTCTCGCCTGTGTTTTTCCGTCGCATTTCCTCACTAAGGATAACACCAAAAACATCATCAAATTTTAAATTGTTTGAACCAGAGACAAAGTTACTTACAGCCATGACCAATTCATTTCAACTTACTAGAAATGAGCACAAGATTAAAAGGGCCTTGACCTCATCATCAAAGTCCAATTTTACATAACTTAGTTTATTAGTAACCGTATTAAATTCATTTAAATGATCTACAATAGACCCACCTTCTGACATATTCATATTAAATAATGTCTTCATTACAAATACCTTGTTGGACGTCGAGGGTTTTTCATATAGTTTATCCAATGCGTCCATCAACTCCTTCATTGTCTTTTCTTTCGAAATATTGAAAGTCATCGACGTTGTCAAGCTCAGTCGTATCGTTCCTAGTGTCTTTCTATCAAGAACCTCCCATTCTTCATCCTTCATGGTCGTCGGTTTCTTTGCTATTCCACCCAATGGTAGGAATAGATCCTTATGATATAAATAATATTCCATCTGCATCTTCCATAACTAGTGTGTTTGGTCATTAAATTTCTCGACCCTAAACTTTCCATCTTCCACCATTGCTCCCACTCGAACCAGGAACCCTCTTTTCCTGCGAGTTTCCTTTCACTTTGATTCCAGTTGTTAGAAAAATTGGATCGCAGAGCAATAAAATAAAACAAATGCGAAAATAAAACACAGAAGACACACAATACAATAGAGACATAGATATACGTGGTTCACCCAGTGTGGGCTACATCCACCATAGAAATTGTCAGGTCCTTCCTTTATTATTATCCAACAAATGAAGGGATACAACCTACAACAAACTCGTTGTAACTTTCTCTTATTTCTCTCATAGTCTCTTCACTTAGAATACAATATTCTCAATGATGCATAGCCACAATACATTTACCTCATAAAAGAGGGTTTCCTTCTAGGGAAAAAAAACCCTAACATAACTTCTGCCATCATATTTGCGAACTTATAATGAACATTCCATATTTACAACGAAACTACAATATACATTTACAAGGAAATTATTCCTTCAGGGGCCCACTTTCCCCCGAACCCCGCAGAGGGGGTAAACCCCCTCTGCACTCCCCTGCGTGGAGGAGTGTACATTCTTTCGAGGTGTAAAGTCTTCATGGGGTATAAACACGGTTGAAAAAAATACCTCTGAATTAGGAATATAATCAGGCTCCACAACTAAAAACATGTATCATGAAGTGTGCCTATTAAATATTGCAATGCAAAGGAACAACACTTGATGAAAATTTCAATGGATACTCATTATAATAGCATTAATTCATAGAAAATCAGCACATGTATATCATAGAAAAGTTATATTACTATTGTAACAAGCTTCAATATATAATTAAAACTAAACCTTCAATGTAATGAACATGTAGTGTTTAGGTCAAGATGCACATATTATATTTATTATACCAAACTTGACCACAAAACAACTATTGTTGTAACAACTCTGTGTGCACAATTATATGTCCAAATTTTCAATGTAAAGTGAGTATGCTAGGAATGCGATAGAGGCTATAGAAAACACATCTATATCATCAAACCCTCACATATTTTAGTATAATCTAGACATATCAATGTTATAGCAATTTGCAAATGCAATTTGAATTTTGTATTTGAAAAATAATGCTTATGATAAAATTGCAACATTTAATTCAAGATGCACAAAATAATATAGGTTATTTTTTTAATAACTCTACTTAACAAGTAACCTATCATGTTTTAGTTTTTAAAGGAAAGTATGCTTAAATTAAAAAAAATTGCAGAAAAAGTAACTGAAGAATTTAGGTTTTATTAACACAAAATATGATCACGATATGCCACTAAACAATGTGTTCATTTTATAAAGCATCAAACCAAGAACTTCATGAAATATTGTGTGTTGTTTAAGCCTTACATGTAACCCAAGCCATCCTCTTCAAAGAGTAAATAATGAGCAATGTAACATAGCTCTATGAGGTGATTTATGAATCTTGAGGTAGGGTTGATTTGAGGTAAGACAAACCAACAATCAAATAAACAAGTGTTTCCCTTTATGGATGTTACAATCAACAATTTAAGCATTGTATGTTATGTAGTTTGACATTGTTGTGGAAAGGGATATGGTAGTGAAAAAAAATTCAAATAATTAGGCTAGAGACAAAGAATTGGAGGTTTTTTTGGTGGGGTGACTTGTGGGATGTAACAGTTTAGAAACCAAAGCAGTTGAAAAATTCTCCAACATGGGTAGTTATACTTAAATTTGGACCCCTAGAAACCCTACAATTTTTTCCCAGAATGTAGATTGGCAAGTGAAATGATGAAAATCCAATAACATGTGAAGGATATAACCTACAATAGAGAAGAAAAACATATGGAATTTGTCTAGATACCAATATGGAACATAGAAAAAATTCAAACCCGCAAAAATGGTCTTAAGATGATAGAATGGTCAAATCGACTAGCTGGGAAATCAAGTAAAGATATGCAATGAGGTTAAAAAAGACATTAAAAATGATGAAATTTTCTTTTAGGTTTATGGTGGTTCAACCTAACAAGAATATAGGTGCCTTAGAGGGCCATGGGATCATCAATTCACATCAATGTGTAGCCTAGGGTTTAAGAAAAATGACATTGAAAGGAACCCAGAGGAATTCCCCTCAAGAACCACCTAGGGATTGAAGATTTCTTTAGGGTTGCAAGGAAGGATTGGTCCAAGAATAGCCTCTCCTAGTGTTATACAAGGTGAACCTAAAGATGATCTAGGTAAAAGAGAAGATCCATTAGATGTCCTATACTAATGCATGAACTAGGAAATTTAACGATCAAAGGGAAAGGAAAGAGAACTTACCTTGAACCCTTCCAAGTGGAGCATTGAGAACTTCTTTGGACTTGTAGAAACCTTGTTCTTCCAAGAAAACTTTAAGAAAATTATTGTATCCCTTGGAAAATAACTAGAAATCACAAGAAGAGAAAATGATATTCAATATATCTCAATAACCAAGATTCTCATTAATATTCAATGATTTAAAATGGAGGAGAAATTCTCCTTTTATAGGTGAGAATCCTCCTCAATTACTATGTAAAATCATGTTCTAGCTCAAAATCATGGGATTTAAAACCATTTTCCCAGAAAAACCATGGGAGAAATACAAGTTATAATGAAATAATCTCATAATATGCTCACAATGTACAATGTTCCTCTTAGAAGAGGTCAATTACAATATAAAAATAACATATAAGGACCAAATAAAATCCAAAGGAGGTGCATCCCTCAATAAAAGAACCAAAATCCACTTAAATGGTCCAACCAAGTCAAGTCAATGGTCCAATGTTTACTTCCTCCATCCAAGAAATCGTCCAAGAAGTGTACAAGGATCCCAATACACAATACCCACTTAAAGTGATTTGTGTGTCCTCTTAGCAAGCCATCAATTGGTAGCACCTAGTGACATCCTTTAGTGCATAATAACAATTGGGTTAGTTTTATTACTTTCCTAAGCCTTATCAAGGGGAACACCTTTGACCCTTATGCATGCATGAAATCTTAATACAATCCATACTTCCTAAGTATCTAGGTGAAATGTAGTTAATAGTGATTAATAATGATGAAAGGGGAAAGAGGAATGGGTTCATGTGACGACACTCCAAGTATTATACATGAACATGTCTTATTATTCATTTGATTAATCGTATAGCTTCATTTGGCTAGGATTTGTTTTTTATAAATTCCTTCTATAGGGAGATTAACATTGAGTTTTCATACTTGATAAAAGTTAGGATAAAGATAAGTTTATCTACCCTAGATACCCAATGATACAATTTGACCAAAGAGATGACATGCTTCTAAAAGAAAAAATGTTCCCTAGGGTACTACAAGGAAAGTAGTAAAACCATATAGCGTTATGAAATTCCGAATAACAATAGTTAGGTGTTTACCACTTTACAATGAGCTAAAAGGTTATATCATCAAGTCCAAATAGGTATCAATACATGGAATGTCAAATGAAGTAGTTGAGAACCATATCCTACCATACCATACCATAGTTCATATGTCATCTGAAGAGTAGGGATGAAGGTGAGCTACACCATAGATGATCTAGAAAAATCATGAATCTAATGGATATCAATGAAGAAGTCTATCTGGATTTGGTGAAGATGAGAATGACACCCCAATGTGAAATAAGAAACACGATCCCTCACAATGGTATCCAAATGTGTCACCCCTAGACTGAGTAATATGTGGCTCCTACTTAGGGACATGAACTCTATGTGAGAGTGTATGGGAACTCCATAATCTTCGTAGACTTGTGACCTATGTATAATGGAAACTAGAAAACGATGTAAAATTTGGGGGTGAATATACCACCCTAGTTAGTAATAAAAACACTACTTTGTAGAAATGAAAAGTTTTCACTAAGTAACTTAAATGTGAAAGTAAAGAGGGAAAAAAATATGCAAGAAATTGTTGTAACATCCCCATATTAGTTATTGGAACATCAAGCATTGATGATTCATCACACTTCTCCTAGACTCGGTCATTCAAGTGTTTGACCTACATATGGATACAGTCGGGTGGTGGATCGACCAACCCAATAATAGAATACAAGTTGGACGCATGGAAGGTTATGTCGAGCATTCTTATCGAACCAACTACACATCGTATATTTGACGGAGTTGACTCTAAGAATCGACAGTTATATGTGGAGAAGATCTGCTCGATTTCATGGAAGTATGATATATCTTGAGGATATAAATAGAAGAACCCTTGGGTCATTATTTTCAAGTAATCAAAGTGATATCATATGGAGATATCAAGTTCCAATATGCATTGTGATGTTTTGATCATAATGCACTTTGCTTAAGTGTTTTAACGGTGTCTTTAGACACCACCTTTTGTATTCGAAATTATATTTCTCTTTGATTAACTATAAAATTGTATATTTGTTTTGTATCAGGTTCTACCTTATTCCCCAAAATGGTATCATAGCCAATGGTTTGAAACCTCTCTTTTTATCTGCAAAACTTGCTAAGATGGATAATTTTTGTGATTAAATCTGGGACAATAGTTTTCCTATTGGAACTTATTGAAATAGAACTTTATGTCTAGATATGAAAGATATATTTGAATATTGATCTTTTTATTATGAATGGATCAAATTATGGAGTATGGGAACTAGACATGGAAACCCTACTGAATAGTAAAGGACTATGGCAGTATATGAATATTGTGATTCCATATCAATTAGATGATTAGGAAAATTTCATTGTTGATGGTAAGAAGGATGAGGCGATAGGGATCATCATGACCTATATCTCATAATAGATTCATTTTCACCTCGGTGGAATGAACTACCCTTATCAATTCTAGAAGAAGTTGAAGTCATTGTTCAACATATTCAATGAGATCCATGTCATGCAATTGGAGAAAGATTTTATCTCTCTCTATCCTCATTCTTTTCACAGAATAGAGGACTAGTTGTCCCATGTGAAGGAAATCCAGTTGAAATTGGGAAAATGTGGAAAGAATTATCAAAATAAATATGGAAAAATCATTGAGTTGGTCCTGATGAACTTGAGAACACCATTGCACATGTTCGTGTTGACATTCTACACCAATTGGAAAGAACACAAGTAAGATGGTAAGGACTACACCTTTGAAGTTTTCTATGGAATTTTCATTATTGATCAACACATATTTCTTGATGAAGGCAAGATTGGTGGTAAACATCAAGCCCACGTAGTCAAGGTAAAGGGAAAGTCTAATTGCAAGGAAAGAGTATGGTTTGATAGCTCTACAGAGAGACCTAGATGCCATGATGTAATATCCCCACTATAATCCCAAATTTAATTTATTCCTAATGTAGATATGAATGTGGCTATGGCCAAGCAATGTAATATGTGAATGTATTTTCTAATTTTAAATAAATAAATTGTGATGTTAGTTGTTGAGGAATATGGAAAAATATGGGGGGGATAAGTTTTCCACAAGATAAGAGAGTGTCTAAGAGGGGTACAAGGGGGGAATTAATTATGGGTATTATTTCAACCCATTTTCTTGAATTTTATTATCAATTGGAATAATTTATTATCTTCTATTTGATTGTATGAGATCCTAATCAATAAAATCATGTAAGAGGGTGGGTGTGAGAGTCACATCCCATAGTAATTGGAGAGAATGGGGATAAATTAAAATCAACATTGGGTAGAGTGAGAAGTCAATCGTATTTGGAAAATAGAGGAAATTTGTATGGGCGGTTACAAGTATTTTTTACACATTGTTTTTTATAGGAACAACAAGGAGAGAGAAGAAAAAAAGAGCATTCGAGATAGAGCAAGAATAATGTGTGAATTCTAGAGAATACTGGAGAATTTTGGAGTGCTTTGGAGCTAAATATTGAATAGAGAGGTTGTTGGTCCTGAAGAGTGAAATCTTGTGTGAGTTGCACTGTAACAACAAATGTTTGTTGTTGTTTCTAGTAGTTTTCATGGAAGTAAGTTTCCCTTGAGTTCCTAGTAGAGATATTCCTAGTTATCAATTCTAGAGAGACCCCGATAAATTAATGGGATGCACAATGGACTAAGAGAAGGTAACATGTACATTCCTTGGGTTGGGAAGGTCAAGAGGAAGAGAGATGGAGAAAATTCAGTATAGTTGTAGGAGAATACCAATGGGTTGTGGGATATTGAACTACGAATGGACTGTGAGAGACACCCTTTTCTTGTGGATTCCTATCCCCATATCGGGGGTGACTTAATGTTGAGATTTCGAACAAAAATTCAACAATTTGGAGGAACAACCTTCCCAAGAATCTATTTTCACAACAATTTTAAAAATATAAGTGTTTATTTGTTTTTCCTAAGTTAAATGTATGAGTTTAATTGTTGTGCATTTTACTCTATGCATGAGAAATAATTACATGTTGTTGTGGTGAAACTTTTAGTTGCATCTACATTTTTAAGTAGTATGGAAAATTACTTGAGCTTGATTATCACGTTGTTCATAATCTAAGGTTTAAATGTATATGTTAATCGATTTTAGTAGTATCAATAACTAGATTTTGGCATAGCAATCAAATCATGCACGTGCACTGGGAATAACTTATGCGTGCAGTACAAAGCATGTTGTGTGCGTTGTGACTAGTTGTCACACACAGTACAAAGGTTGTTGTGTGTGCATTTTTGTCTCAATGAGGATGTGACCTTCATAATCATTTGGAATTTTGTAGATGCATTTAACTATATGGTATCATATGATAGTTAAATCTATGTATAATTCATGACTGATAATCTACATCGATTTAGTTAGCAGAAAGATTTTTTATTTATGTGTATCTTCCACAAGTAATGTTCTTCGATCAAGTTGGGGGACTTTACACATGAAAAAAATCCTAAGGGGAAAATATATGCACCCCATCAAAGTCGAAAGAAGAATGCATGTCAGTGTTATGGAAAGACTAGACATGTGGAGAAAGTATACTATAAGAAGAGAGATGATTTAGAAGAGAAGGTTAAATAGCTTGAAGGAGACGTGTCCGTTGTTTTCCATCCCACTGATAATTTCACCTTCCAGGTTGGAACTTCTCAACTCATTTTGTCTCAATATATGTAGAACGATTGGGTAGTCGACTCTAGGTGCACTCATCATATGGATAAGGATGCATCCTTGTTCACATCCTTGAATGATGTGGAGGAGAGGAAAAATTATGTTGTCAATGATTTTTCTTTGGATATTGTTGATCAAGGTGATGTTAACTATTGACATGGGAGGATTTTTTACATTTATCATGTGTCAATCATTAGTGCCAATATGTTTTCTATTTCTCAGTTAACACAGATAGGAAATATTGTAGAATTTTGGTTAGATCAGCTCTTTGTTTGATATTTGAATAAAGGTCATTCAATAGTCACTGGAGGGTTTCTCGAACCCAAGGATAGTCTATACAAATTTTGTCACGTGACTCATTTAATATCCCCCATCCCAACCAAGGGGCGTTACGTTGCAGAATAAACATAAAAATGAAAGTTATGCTAATTGAATTAATTCATTTACAGTTAACTAATTTCTTGTAGCTTTCAGCTATGAATTAAAACATATTTAGCTATTGTATACAACCATAAAATAGAAGAATCTACAACATGATAATAATCAACATGAAATGCAACTAAACAACTCATTTCAGCAGCATATAAATCAATTCTAAATACATAGAGTTCATGCATAGAAATTAAACACATAATTTCACACAACAACAAGATAAAACACTTATCTTTTCATAACAGTTGCGTAACCAGCTACCTGGGATGTAAATTCCACCCAAACATAGCCTAAATGTTCCAAATATCAATATCCAGTCACCCCCCAGTTGAGACTAGCAATCCAAAAAAGAGGGTAGTCTCTCACAGTCAACTCACAACTCATGAAACTCACAACCCAACTGATATTCTCCTACTATTATCCCTATTTTCCACTAGATCTCTTCATCTTGACCTATCCAACCCATGGAATGTACCCCTTCACTAATCTTAGTCCTTTGGGCATCCCATTCATTTATCAGGGTATCTCTGGCACATGAAGCTAGGAATCTCTCAGCTGGGAACTCAAGGGAAACAACTTCTAGGAAACTATCAAAAAACACTTGTTGTTTTAGTGCAACTCACACAGGAGTTCACCCTCCAGGCCTTACAACCTGGCTCTTCATTTTTTCAACTCCAATTCACTCCAATTTCACTTCAGTATGCTCTAGAATTTTCCCTCCATGGTTGGATCATCTTCAAGCTCTATTTATTTCTCTCTACTTGCTTCCCATGCACAAACTTGACTAACTAAAAATTGTTTCCCCAACCAATATGAATTTCCTCCCTTTGTCTTGTCTTTCTTCACTCACACTCTTCGCCGAGCTGATTGTACTCAACCCCCATGTTCCCAATAACTTTGAGATGTGGCTACTCCCACCCACCCTCTTACATATATTCAATTATTGTATTTGGGAACACTCAATCATAAATTGGAAGGTTCATATACAAATAGAAAATTTAGGAAAAATGGGTTGAATTAATATACATGGGTATTTGATCAGGGGATCAAATTTTACTCAAAAATTCAAAGTGCTCGGAATCGCATAAAACTAGACGAGAGCGTAGGCCTCGTCATTGTGAACCCAACGCAACTCGTTTCATCTCAAACGGACGTCGGGAGCAAGAGATATAGCGATCTATTCGTCAAGTCAAACAGGCAAAAATTTTGGTGCTAACTGTATAGTCCGTACAGTCCATACGAGTTGACGTGGCAGGTCCGTACAGACCATACGATGATGTGGCAGGAGTGAAGTGGCAAGTTTTTATTGGTTGGAAGTTGTTGAATTAGATGGTGACACGTGGCATTTCATTGGATTATGGTAAGGTGCCACGTGGCACCCCTTTATTGGCTCATTATTGCTATGTAAAACTAATGGAGTCTGTGGGGTTCGACCCCGGGACCTCCCCACCGCACAATGCCTTTGCAAAGTCCAACCAACCAACATATCACACCGTGTCACTTGATATATATATATGAGTTTTAAAATATTTATGTTTGAACTATTGTACATTGGCGCGGGGGTCGGGTCGGGGCCTAGCCCCGACCCGTGGTTTCATTGTATAACATATAACCGTGGTATAATATATATGGAGCGGGGTTGGTTATATAATATATAACCAATGTTTATATATGTATACGGGAGTTTCATTGCAACGGGCCTAGCCCGCGGTCACATATCTATTGCATATGACCCTTATGCTATACGAAAGTTTGTGCGCGGGAATTTTGAACAGTTGGCACGGTTTTGACCATTGGCCCCTTTTTTCCAAACGAGTGGTCGTATGACCCATATGCCCAGGTGCCTAGGCGGTTAGGGGTTGGCGCACCCTTAACCATCCTACGGTTTACACCGTTGGCGCAGTTGCACCCGGTGCTGGGTTTCTACGCCATATATTGCATGTGAGCCAGGTTCAAACAACAAGGGTGCAATTTGTAGATGCAGAGACAGCAAGCTTGAAGAGGGAGACTTCCAGGAGGCCTAACTTCTTCATTTTTCGACCGATTGAGGTGTCGAAAGAGCCCAGACAGGTGTTGTTGGACGCTCTGAAGCCATTGGAGTAGTCAGTTTGTCAGTTTGAGCATTGTAAGACATGTTTTTGAGCACTTTTTGATCAATTAATAATAATGATCCATTGGAAGCTGGACCAGGAGATGTAGCCCAAGAGAGGGGTGAACTCCTTTATCAATTGTTGTGTTTATTTTCTTATGTTAATTGATTATGCTGTTGTCTATGAGTATTTTACATAAGTAATCCTTTAATCTATGTGTTGCAAACTGATCCTTTTTCCTTAAACACATAACATTCACTTGCAATAATTTTCAAGTTTTTCAAGTCTTCTTCATTTTAGATCAAGTTGGTATCAAAGAACTGGTTTTGAAGACTTGATTGTTTGCAAGTTTTGTTTCTGATGCAAACAAGGTTGAAACTCACAAGAGGAGAAGGTCAACTTGTGGAGCCAAGTTCTCATCCAACAAGGAGGAAGCATATTCATTCACCGCAAGTTTCAGAGAGACATTCACCAAGCATGGCTCATGCAGAAAGTCATGAACGTGTTCC
>ML804374.1:82805-95040 GCA_009831015.1 Picea engelmannii
ACAATGCTTTTCGTTTAGATTTGCCTCCTTATATGCAGATGTATGCAGTTGTTAATGTTGAGAATTTGAAGTTGTATGAGCCTCCATTGATTGATGATCAAGGAGAGCATGTTCAGATTCCTTCTATAGATGATTTTTCTCCATAGTATCTAACAGAACTGCAGGAAGACACCATCCTTGACAAGAGGATGTGAACTTCAAAGCAAGGAAATATGGAGTATTTGCGAGTTGGTCTTAAAGGGACGAATCTAAGCAAGGCCAAGTGGATTGAGGTTGGAAGGGTGAGGGAACTTTACCCTCATCTTCACATAGACTGAGAATAGTCTTTTGGAGGTCCAAAAGCTTCCCAATGGGGAGGTGTGATCAAGGGATCAAATTTTGCTCAAACATTCAAAGTGCTCGGAATCGCTTCAAACCGGATGAGAGCGTAGGCCTCATCGTTGCGAACCCAACGCAACTTGTTTCGTCTCAAACGGACGTCGAGAGTAAGAGATATAGTGATCTGTTCGTCAAGTCAAACAGGCAAAAATTTTGGTGCTGACTGTACAGTCCGTACGGGCTGACGTGGTAGGGTCGTACAGACCATACAATGATGTGGTAGGAGTGACGTGGCAAGTTTTTATTGGTTGGCAATTTTCGAATCAGATGGTGACATGTGGCATTTCATTGGCTTATGGTAAGGTGCCATGTGGCCCAATCATGGGCTGCCACGTGGCACCCCTTTATTGGCTCATTATTGCTATGTAAAACTAATGGAGTCCATGGGGTTCGACCCTCGGACCTCCCCACCTCACAATGCCTTTGCAAAGTCTGACCAACCAACATATCACACCATGTCACTTGATATATATATGAGTTTTAAAATATTTATGTTTGAACTATTGTACATTGGCGCGAGGGTCGTGTCGGGGCCTAGCCCCGACCCATGGTTTCATTGTATAATATATAACCGTGGTATAATATATATGGCGTGGGATTGGTTATATAATATATAACCAATGTTTATATATGTATATGGGAGTTGCATTGCAACGGGCCCAGCCCGCGATCACATATCTATTGCATATGACCCTTATGCTATATGGAAGTTTGCGCGCGGGAATTTTGAACGGTTGGCACGGTTTTGACCGTTGGCCCCTTTTTGCCAAATGAGTGGTCGTATGACCCATATGCCCAGGTGCTTAGGCGGTTAGGGGCTGGTGCACCCTTAACCATCCTATCGTTTGCACTGTTGGCACGGTTGCGCCTGGTGCTGGGTTTCTACGCCATATATTGCATGTGAGCCAGGTTCAAACAACAAGGGTGCAATTTGTAGATACAGAGACAGCAAGCTTGAAGAGGGAGACTTCCAGGAGGCCTAACGTCTTCATGTTTCGACCGATTGAGGTGCCGAAAGAGCCCAGAAAGGGGTTTTTGGATGCTCTGAAGCCATTGGAGCAATCGGTTTATCAGTTTGAGCATTGTAAGACATGTTTTTGAGCACTTTTTGAGCAATTAATAATAATGATCCATTGAAAGTTGGACCAGGAGATGTAGCCCAAGAGAGGGGTGAACTCCTTTATCAATTGTTGTGTTTATGTGCTTATGTTCATTGATTATGTACTTAGAAATAAAAATTTTGCAATTTAACAACTCCAACAATAGCTCCAACCATAATCTCGTGTTCCTCTCAACTCATCGACCCAAGGAATGCACCATTCGTTTATCATGGATAACCCAAGGGATGTACCATATTAATATCATGGATAAAACAAGGAATGAATTTTTATTTTATAAAAGTCCCCAACGCAGTTGGATAGGACTTGAAGATGTAGTTCCAAAATTTTAGTTGCTCAGAATGGAGTCTTGCATTATGTTTTCTTCAAAACTGTTCAAAATATATGGGTATTATTCCCGGATGTTTTGTTCATTCTCCCATGTAGCATCATCAGGACTGTAGCAGGTCCATTGAACCTTTACCAACAATATGGATTTGTTCCTGAGAACTTTGAATTTTTGGTCCAGGATGTGTATTGGTTCCACCTGGAAATCCCCTTCATGCTCCACCTAGATCACATTCCAATCAATTATGTGGTTCAGATCAGCCACATTTTTCTTTAAAAATGACACATAAAATACATTATGCACTCTCATGGATGTAGGAAATGCTAACATGTATGAAACTGGCCCTATCGTTTCTAATATTTCAAAGGCTCCACAATATCTTGTTTCCAACTTTGGGAAACTTACTAATCTTAGCTAACTTCTCTTCACCTTTACTTTCAAAAACACATGTTCTCTCACTTTGAATTATCTGGAAAAAAAAATTCTTATCTGCATATCTTTTCTGCCTATCATTTGAAGCCTTTAAATTCTTCTTTATATTTTTCATCTTCTCTTCCATTTCCTTTAACAAATATGGACCAAAAACTCCTCTTTATGTTCAATTATCCCAGCTCATTGGAGTGTTACATTTTTTGCCATACAATGCTTCAAATGGACTCATTTTCGATGAGGCGTGATACACATTGTTGTAGGAAAATTCCACTAAGTGGATATAATCCTCCCACTTTTATGGTTGATCCATCACATACATTATAAGCATATCAACAATCATTATGTTAGTCCTTTCTATTTTCCCATGTGACTCTGGATGATACGTTGTACTAAGATTTAAATTTTTCCCAAATCCTTTGAAAAACCCCTTCCAAAAATTGGAAGTGAACTTTGGATCTTTGTCTAAAATTATTTCTTTAGGTACCCCATGTAGCCTAGCAACTTCTTTCATGTATATCTTTGTATTATTTTCTTCCTTGTGTGTAGTATTTACTAGAATAAAATGTGTTTCTTTAATCAATTTATCTACCACCACCATGATCGAATCATGTTTCTTTATTGTTCTGGGCAACTTTGTAATAAAATCAACCATGACAACTTCTCACCTCCGTTTCATAATTGGAAATGGTTGTAGAAAACCTGTCAGATTCATGTGTTTTGTCTTTACCTTTTGGCATTATAGACATCCGGCTATGTAATTAACCACTTCCTTTTTCATTCTTGGCCAAAAATATTGGCTTCTTACAGCTGCAATTGTTTTTTGATATCTTGGGTGCCCTACATATGGCACATTATGAATTTCCTTCAAAACTACATTTTCAGCTCATGGGAGTTTGGAACATATAATTTTCCCTTGTACATGATAATTCCATCCTCTTTTAGCTCATAAGAATCATTTTTCTATTGAAAATTACCTTGTTGTAATATCTCTTTTATTTTTAAATAATTCTTATCTGAATTTGTTGTTGTAAAAATTGTGTCCTTCAAATATGTCTTATACATGCTAATGGAGGCAATATGTACTTCATGATCTCTCCTGCTAAGTGCATCAACCACTTGATTTTTCTTGCCTTTTATATGCTTAATTTCAAAGGCATACTCACTCAGAAATTCCAACCATCTAGTTTTTCTGGAATTTAGTGTTGGTTCTCCAAACAAATCTTTCAGACCATGGTGGTCCATTATCAACTCAAATTTATTACCCATGAGGTAATGTCTCCACATTTTTAATGCATCTATAATTTTTGCTAACTCTAGATCTTGGGTGGAATAATTTATTTCATGTTATTTTAATGTTTTGGACTCATAACATACCACATGGTCCCTTTGACTAAGAACTCCATCGAGTCCTTCCTTCCATGCATCAGTGCACACAAAAAAATATTCATTTGGATCTACAATATTCAAGATTGGTACACTTGTCAACATTCCCTTCAACTGTTGAAAATTATCTTCACACTTGAAAGTCCATTTGAACTTCACTCCCTTCTTTTGCAAAGAAGTGATTGGACTTGCAATCTTTGAAAAACCTTTTATGAATGTACGTTAATAACCGTAAATACCCATGAATGATCTGACCTCTGTCACATTATTTGGCATTGTCCATCCTCTAATTTCCTATGTCTTATCAGGATCAACTTCTATCCCTGTTGTTGAAATTATATTCCCAAAGTAGTGAATTTTATTTTGGTAAAAGATGCACTTACTTAGCTTAGCATACAATTTATGCTCTCTTAAAACTTGCAACACCATTCTTAAATGTTTCTCATGTTCCTCTTTCGATTTATAATAGACGAGGATATCATCTAGGAACACAATCACAAACTTTTCCAAGTACTCCCTGAACACTCCATTCATCAGGAACATACAAACTATTGGGGAATTTGATAGCCCAAATGGCACTATCGTGAATTCATAATACCCATGTCTTGTTCTGAATGTTTTCTTGTTAATGTCTTCTTCCTTTATCTTTACTTTATGATATCCCTATCTCAAGTCAATCTTCAAAAATATTCTTTCACATTTCACCTGATCAAACAAATCATCAATTCTTGGCAAAGGATACTTCTTCTTCTTCTTTTTTCTGCAGAAAAAATTGTAATTTTATTAATAATCATAATAAAATTACATTCAGTACATATGTAGCATATTCCAAAATGTTGGGTAGCTTCATTGGAGCTTTCCAATCCTGTAGTGTTTCACTGTATAACATTCCTTCTTTCTAAAACCTTTTTACATCAATGATATCAAAAGGAGGTATGTTGAAACACTGTTTGTTTTCCTTTTCATCTATCATGTTTCGTATATGAATTTGTCCCTTCATTGAAAGGCCTATGATAGTATTCAAAAAATGAATCTGCAACCTATTCCAAAATGTGCCAATTATTGTCACATGGGTAGACCCAGGGTTCAACACTCAAGAGCGCACCAACAAAGCCCTAACTACCAGCCCTTTCGGCAACACCTGCGAAGCAGATGAAGTCTCACCCGAGGTAGAGGTAAGGGTGGTTACAGGACTCAAGAATATGCAACCTTATATGGGACACAGATCTATGATTATACTACTTAATAAAGAATTCAACACCTTTAGTTCCTTAACATGCAATCAATATCTACTTCGATGGTAAAACAAAGCTTTGCATCTATCACAGAGATCTTAACCTACTTAAGCACTTAGCATCAACAGATTATTTAGATCTAACAAATCACGCACTTAGCACATTCATACATGTCTAATAATCACAAAGAATAAGAAGATCTATCTAAACATGTCCAAGCACTTAAAAAAAGAAGGGATAAACACATCAAGTTGAAGCATAGAGCATAACACACAGTATTTACATGGTTCACCCCACTCTGGAGCTTTTCCCACCAATTCTTCTTCTTTGTTGCCTTCAGTCAAATAGGTTACAAACACAAATCCACCAAAACCCTACTCTGCATAGGACAGGAGATCTGCGCACCTCTCTAGATCTTCCTTCCCCGAGTATCTGAGCACCCAGTCTCTTACAAACACGTGTACCTAACACTGCAAGTTCAACAGTATGCATAGAGCCTACTCAATCACATAGATCACTTGCACATAGAAATATTTACCATCACATAGATGTACTCTACTACTTACATCACCTAGCTTACTTATTTATACATGCAAAATAGGCCTAAACATGGGCAAAGCCCATGGGCGAACATCCCATTCCCGTTACATTATCCCAAAATCCCAAAAAGGACCCAAAAGTGGGCCAAGATTTTGAAATCTCCACTTCGTCCGGAGCTCCATCTTCGATAGGCTTTCGAAGTCCCAAAAATGGTCAAACATGACCAAGTATCTCCCAAAACTTGGTCAAGGGCCAACAGGCCCCCAATACTCACATGTGACTCGTCCCGAGTCACTCTTGTCTGATCAATTCTACCTCGAATCCCTCAAGCTTGGCTCGAGCTACTTCAACCTGTTGTTGTGCTACGACCTCTTGCTCAACAAACTCCTATATGAGTGCATCATTGATAGGTCCTTCTAGGTGTTGTTTTGATGCACATATAACCTGTTCTAGCTCTCCTCCTCAGCTTTCAACCTCTGTGAACAGTTGACATGCCTTATCTTGCACCGGTTGAAGTCGTTGAGTCACATCCATCACTTTTCTATGGATCATATGGATATGTTGTTGGGCCATGCGCTTCTCATGAGATATCTTCATTCTTTCTATGGGTGATAGGGCCTTTAGCTGTGTCTGTAGATTTTCAGCTTCATACTTCACCTCCTGGAGCTACAACTCCAATTTATTTAACTCTGGGTTCTCGGTGAGGTTCTCATATGTCTGGGCATTGCAGCTAATCAACTGCTTGCACTCCAAGGAAAGAGATTTTAGTTTGTCAACTACGCTGCGGGCAGCTATTTCTCTTTGGTTTCTGATCTCCTAAGGGGTCTTAGGTACTGCATGAAGCTCTAGATATGCAATGTGTTGTTGTAGCTTCTGGATCACTTCTTCAAGTTGTGCCACCTGTTGTGGGATTATTTCTTCGGTATTTACCTCAATGACTATCACAGAGAGAAGTGTTTTGTTGAATGCTTCCTTTATCTCTAGTTTCCCCACTAGCAATTGTTCCTTTCCTTGATGTAGTTGTTCTTTCTCGTCATTCCACTTTGCTTGGAGAGCACTCTTTTCTTTTTTTGCAGCACTGCATTGTTCTACAAGTAATCCATGTACTTGTGTCAAATCCTAGATATCTTTCTCTACTTCATCTTGTGCTTTTCGAAGTCAAGCCTCGACTAAATCCGTAATTCGGTGGAGTTGAGTTGGCTCATCTCCTACTTCTAGTTTTCTGACTGACAGGGGCGTAATGGAGAACTGTGTGCTTCAACTAAATTTCTTGTTGCACTCCTTGGAGCTCTATCTCGATCCGACTGTACATCTCCTCTTGTTTAGTCTCTTGCTTCTCTACTATCTCCATCGCAGCATCATGCAGAGTTGCGACGAAGAAGTTGAAGTCGTCTGGGGTCATTGTGGTCTACAGCTTAGTCACAGGAGCTTTGGACTTCTTTTGGGAAGAAGGTTTCTAAGGTGAACCCTTCATCTTCTTCAAAATATCTGCTTCATCTATGTGCTTATGTTCAACTTCTTCTAGCTCTTCACCATCACCCTCTTTCTATGGTGTGATGGAAGCAGTTTTCACCGAGGCACTGCTTAAGTCTTGCACTTCGCTAATATTTTGTCATGTGCTAGGTCTAGGTAGATCCTACGCATTTTCTGGACTATCTACATAAGATATCTCCACAAGGTCAGCTGGAATAAGGAGGTCCGCTGACCATTCCTTTGTGATCACCTCCAAATCTTCTTCTGTTAATTTATAATATGACTATAACTTTTTCTTGTGCTCGTCAGCGCACGCTATGATGTAGAGAAAGTGTTTGTCTATGTTGAACTTCATCAGGGGCCGAAACCTATAGAGGGTGTTCAGAGTGATGTGAGGTGTAGATTGGATAGCTACTTTCAACTGATTATAATATGAATGAAACAAGGCATTTGATTGCCATTATTTATTCATATCGTTCGAGTACCACAGGTTACTAAACTTCATGGCCAATGGTTCAAATGGCTCGATGTCCAGGAAGGTTGCACCTTCTGAGATCTCCCATGCAATGAAAGCAATCAGGATCAGGAGCCAACTGACATGGAACTCATATCCGTGGTCTTACGATTCTCTGCAGTCAAGCTCTAGCTGTTTTACCAAGTACTACACCCAATTCATCTATAGGCCCTCCGCACACTTTCTTGCGAGGTCCACTACAAATCCAGTGACTTGGGTTGGTCGGTTCTTGCGAACTAACTTTCCTGCGACTAGCTGATAGGCAAGGTGCACTGCGTTGTTCTGAATAGAGACTACCTTGTAGTCGTGCATGCCCTTCTTGACATCGCCATAAGTCTCTTTTATATTCTATGCTAAGGCTCGGTCTATGGTCTTTCCAAGGTAAAAATCATGTGGGTCATGGCCTTGCATGCTCAGCGCGATGATCCGATGGATCAAGGTCGGATCCACTATGATACTTTAGTTCAGCCATAGATATCCTCCATGATAACAGGATAACAACAACTTAACACATGCATTCACTTCTTGATGGCATCCGAAGTGCGAGATATTCATAACATTAAGCAGGGTAGATTGCGTGAGGTTATGGGTTTAAAGCTAGGGGATAATCTTTGAATTCTTGCCTTTCATCTTGGTCAGATACTTATGGGGGGTGAGCATACTATAAGATTTATGGTCTCCAAGGTTGAAGTCACTAAACTTCAAAGATGCTATCTTATCCTGGTCTATGCGAACTATGTGTATCCCTTTTGAGAGGTACGCAGTGACCAAGGAATAGTCAAAATCTCTAGGTACGCTATCTTTGTTAATTGTGTTGCTCAGAGGAGATATATATGCAAGTAATATGCTTTGAATCAACTTAGCATTTGCGATATCATCTCTATACTTCGTTCTCATCTCTATCGTGATTCTAGAAGTTCCTGCTGCGCGAGGAGTTGATGGAGAATCTTGGACTCCTCCTATCAATGATGCGTGCACACCCACAGACATCCTTCTTTCCGACATGACTTTCTCAGTCCTGAGATCAACGAGTACTTCCTTCGCAGAATCTTTGAGTGTGTTGAGCTCCTTGGACATACGCACTCGGGTTTAATAATATTTGTTTCACGAAGTAATGTAGACACGTCAATAAGATGGAAAGTAAGGGTGTAATGATCACTGGACAATCTTAACCAAGGTTGCGAGCTCAAATTCTCGATTTGGAAAAAGTGTTCTTTGTGCATGGTGTGACGGGATAAATAGGAAACTCAGCAACGAATTTCTAGCAATGGGTATGAGGCTTCATTAACTCTTGTTCTGTCCATTATGGCGTGGTGAAACAGTGAGCCATAAATGTTTTTCCAGTCATTCGGAGCATTAGTCGAACGGATATATCATCCACAATGGCTATATTTCTTCGCCACGAAAAAGTGACCTATGTCGTTGTTCTGATATCTCATCGAAGCTCAAATTCTGCAAATTTTCCTTCTACGAGGCTCCCTATAGAACCTTATGTAATTTTTCGATCTTATCCCTCTTCTTACTTAGCTTTCTATCCTTCTTTCCAGTGAGCTTTGTCTCGGTATTCTTCTTTCCATTCTGATTATTATCTTCTTTATACATAGTTACTACGCTTTGTTGAGAATCTTTCAGGGTTAACATATCTCTTTCCTATGGAGTAAGTACTTTAGTCTTATGAGGGTATTCTAGTGGTCTTGTAGCTTCGACATCGGACTCTCTGGGGTAAAATGGATTTGATCCATTCTCTTGTTCTTTAATCAATTGAGTGATCCTTCTGGTCATGAAATCTTTTAACTCTTGTTTCTTATGTTCCAAGCCTTCTTCTTCTTCTTCTTTCTGTATGGCTTGATCTCTTTCAATCCAAGGTTTCCCTAGTAACATGGTAAATGGAGCGATGTCTTCAATACATTTGATAATCTCAAAATATTCCTTTGTCGAAGTTCCATTGATAATCATAGGTAGTCATGTGAGCCTTCCACATAGGTTTACTAACTTTCCTCTGAATAAACTTATTCCTCATAGGGAAGGGATCATAGCAGGCCTTCCTATAGCTTCCTAGGTTCTTTCTGGCATAATATTCACTTGTGTCTCTTCATCAAGAACACAGTCAATGTTGAAGTCCCCTATTCTTGCTTCAATGCATTCTTTTTCTTTGAAAACCTATGATAATATGACATGTCGGTGGTCATTCAGGGTCTCTTTCATTTGTATTAATACTTTCTTTGATTCTTGTTGGGGTTCTTCCTTTTCTGGATCTTCCTTAGGTTTTTCTTGATTCAGATTCATTCCTTCAAGCTTAGCAATCATTCTAGGGCAATCCAACACTTCATGGTCCATAGATTTACAACAAAGACAACTAGGTCTTCTTCCAGGGCATTCCTTAGCACGATGTCATGGTCTTCTGCAACTGTAACAGAGAGTCAATCCTCTCTTTATTTTAAATGATCTTTAGCTCCCTTTATATTGCGCACTAGGATCATAGGAGTTAACCTACAACAAATTCTTTCTAGGATCCTCCATCCATTTGTTAGTCCAAACATTCTTTCTATGCATAGGTATAACATATCTTTCATTATTCTTATTAGATCTACTTATATCAAATCTTATTTCATCTATTAGTGCCCTAGTTTTCAAGATAGAACAGAATCTATCAAACATACCTAAATTCATATTCTAGAAACAAAAAAAATTGCTTATCTTACTTTTACAGAGCACAAATCTTTCAGATCTAGACTTTTTCAATTATTCTTACCTTTATCTGAGCACAGAGCTTATAGATCTTTCTTATTTCTTTCAGATCCGACCTTCTAACTTCAGATTTAGACTTCTTTTCTTAGCACAGAGCTTATAAGCCAAGTATGGTACTATGCCCTAGGGAAAAAATCTACGCACAAAGATTTATTTTGCACAAGCCTCTTCTTTGTTAGTTGCAGTATCAATTGATAGTTGCGGTATCAATTATAGTTGCAGTATCAGTTGAGGTGTCAGCTACAGTACCAGCTGCAGTCACCCTTGAAGTTCTTAAGAGTTGGTAATTATTACTGTTGCTACCAGATGGTGCCACTACCTGTAAATGTTATCAGAGGTATGTACTCACATATGTTTAAATTGTTAAGAGTTATTTGCAGAAGAAGGGATATCTTGCCATATATCTAGAAGGATCTCAAGATCCAACACATTTAGAGGAACAATGCAACCCAGGTTTGATTATTCTGATATAAATCTATTTGTTATGACATTATTTTGATCTAGGTTGCATGTTGAAGCTATGACCATCATACTAACCTTTGGTCAAAATTAAATTCAAGGTATTAGATGGATTAAAGTTGAGATCATAGAGTTTATCCTCTAACCCAACCTTCTGTCAAGATAGCATATTGTCTTAGTACAGAAGACAGGTTGAATAAATCTCTTGTCATCTTGAGTGAAGGAGACTTGGAACAAAAGCAACACAAGTAAAAACGCATTCTTAAGGACAAGACTCCAGGTTCCAGGTTTGATTAATTAAGTTGATAAGATTAAAAGTTTCACATGACAAATTTGATAACTACCCCCTTACAAGTAAAAACTATAGTTGAGATAGCAGTCTTTAAAAAGAATTAGACTTGGTAGCATGTGAACATATTGAGATAAATGCTTAATGTAATCATTTACCAGATACAACTAACATCTCCTCTAGGAGAAACTTCTTGAGTTGACTCCAGGTTACCATGGAGGAATGTTTTCTCACAACACTAGAAGAGTGTTGATCTCATTTCGTATTGTATTTCTTAATTTTGATCCTTGTTTCAGACAGGTCACAAATGAAACCTCTAAAGGAGTTATTGTGACAATTATTTGTGCCATTGTTTTATTATCAAAGGAGTATTGCTCTTGCTGGTTGTTTTTTTGACCTTGTTTCAGGTCACAGGTGATAACCCTGAGAAAGCTATAGTGAAGGTTGTAGAAGGCAACATATTAAATAAGCCATGAAGAATATTATGTACATAACCATATACTTTGATGTATCAAAGAAGATGAATAAGAAGCTATCTATTGAGATCCAGAGTATCTCATATGGAGATTGATTGTAAGGAGTAGAAGGCTCCAAAAGATGATCGAACATTAGAACAAGAAATCACAGTAGACTTGTTCAAAGGATAATGAAGCCACCTTGATGGGAAGCAGAACTCATTTGAATTCTAACTCAGCTTTTCATATTTAGACTTGGTATTCAACACCAAGCATACCCTATAAGAGATGATGAAGTCCTTGTAGACTCAGAAGAAATCAAGAGTAAGCCTGATCTCAAAAAGGATCAGATGAAGAGACATCTCCCAGGATTGGGAGACTAATGTCATGAAAATACTAGATCGTAGCCTCAAAGGAGATATGAAATCTCCTAGAAGATTCCCTTGTTTCGGTGACAATGAAGGAAACCAGTCAGAAAGACTAGGATATGGTTTCTTCCATGAGACTAGAAGAGAAGTCAGTATTGACTTCCAATATTGATCTATACAGATCAAGCATGTTGCATATGTACAAAGCTTGATGTGTGTCTAGAGGATTCTCCCAGCAAAAGGGAGAAGACTATGACGAGACACTTATTGAAGAAATATTTTTAGTATTTATGAAAACAACCAGAACAACCATGATTCATATATAGTATGAGATGCAGGGGGAGAAATCCCCATATTTAAAATTGAGTGGAAGTTGATGCAGTACATTAGTTGGGTCATAGAGACATGACTACAATGAAAGATAGTGTTAACTCCATGAAAGAAGAAGAGATATATTCAGTATCAGTTATTGATCCACTCTCAGTTTTAGATGAAGTTGTTACCATGATGGAGTA
>ML804374.1:109014-128881 GCA_009831015.1 Picea engelmannii
AGAAGCACCAGTACAGAAATCCATTGGTTAAGTTTGAGGGGGTAAAATTTGAATTTTCAAAAATCTGACTGCACTAGATTACTCGCCTTAGCTCAATACATCTAGCCCCTAGATCAGAATTTCAAAATTTGAAGTTTAAAAAGTTAGGGTTTCCTCATAAAACCCTAAGTTGCAGTTTAAGAATCAGTTGCAGTATCAATTATAGCTGCAGTATCAGTTGAGGTATCAGCTACAGTACCAGTTGCAGTCACCCTTGAAGTTCTTAAGAGTTGGTAACTATTATCGTTGCTACCAGATGGTGCCACTACCTGCAAATGTTATCAAGGGTATGTACTCACATATGTTTAAATTGTTAAGCGTTAAAGGGTATTTGCAGGAGAAGGGATATCTTGCCATAGATCTAGAAGGATCTCAATATCCAACACATTCAGAGGAGTAATGCAACCCAGGTTTGATTATTATGATATGCATGTATTTGTTATGACATTATTTTGATCTAGGTTGCATGTTGAAGCTATGGCCATCATATTAACCTTTGGTCAAAATTAAAGTCAAGGTATTAGATGGACTAAAGTTGAGATCATAGAGTATATCCTCTAACCCAGCCTTATGTCAAGATAGCATATTGTCTTAGTACAAAAGACAGGTTGAATAAATCTCTTGTCATTTTAAGTGAATGAGACTTGGAAGAAAAGCAACACACTCATTCTTAAGGACAAGACTCCATGTTCCAGGTTTGATTAATTAAGTTGATAAGATTAAAAGTTTCACATGACAAAGTTGATAACTACCCCCTTACAAGTAAAACCTATAGTTGAGATAACAGTCTTTAAAAAGTACTATACTTGGTAGCATGTGATCATATTGAGATAAATGCTTAATGTAATCATTTACTATATACAACTAACATCTCCTCTAGGAGAAACTTCTTGAGTTGATTCCAGGTTACCATGGAGGAATATTTTCTCACAACACTAGAAGAGTGTTGATCTCATTTCGTATTGTATTTCTTAATTTTGATCCTTGTTTCAGACAGGTCACAAATGAAAGCTCTAAAGGAGTTATTGTGACAATTATTTGTTCCATTGTTTTATTATCAAAGGAGTATCGTTCTTGCTTGTTGTTTTGTTGACCTTGTTTAAGGTCACAGGTGATAACCCTGAGAAATCTATAGTGAAGGTTGCAGAAGGAAACATATTAGATAATCCATGAAGCAAATTATGTACATGACCATATACATCCATGTACCAAAGAAGATGAAGAAGAATCTATCTGTTGAGATCCAAAGTATCTCATATGGAGATTGATTGTAAGGAGAAAAAGGCTCCAAAAGATGATCGAACATTAGAACAAGAAATCATAGTAGACTTGTTCAAAGGATAATGAAGCCACCTTGACGGGAAGAAGAACTCATTTGAAGTCCGACTCAGCTTTTCATATTTAGACTTGGTATTCAACACCAAGCATACCCTGTAAGAGATGATGAAGTCCTTGTAGACTCAGAAGAAATCGAGAGTAAGCCTGATCTCAGAAAAGATCAGATGAAGAGACATATCCCAGGATTGGGAGACTGATGTCGTGAAAATACTAGATCGTAGCCTCAAAGGAGATATGAAATCTCCTAGAAGATTCCCTTGTTTCGGTGAAAATGAAGGAAGCCAATCAGAAAGACTAGGATATGGATTCTTCCATGAGACTAGAAGAGAAGTCAGTATTGACTTCCAAGATTGATCTATACAGATCAAGCATGTTACAGATGTACAAAGCCTGATGTGTGTCCAGAGGATTCTCCCAGCAAAAGGGAGAATACTATGACGAGACACTTATTGAAGAAATAGTTCTAGTATTTATGAAAACAACCAGAACAACCATGATTCATATATAGTATGAGATGCAGGGGGAGCAATCTCCATATTTAAAATTGAGTGGAAGTTGATGAAGTACATTAGTTGGGTCATAGAGACATGACTACAATGAAAGATAGTCTTAACTCCATGAAAGAAGAAGAGCTATCTTTAGTATCAGTTATTGATCCACTCTCAGTTTTAGATGAAGTTGTTACCATGATGGAGTAGAGGAGTTACTCCCATATTTCAGCAGTCAAAATGAGAATGGAGCAACCATTCTCATCCTTAGAGAAGGTGTAGGTGCAGAGACCCAGTTCCAAAAGGAACAGTTGCAGAAAGAGGAGAGGACATACTCTCAGGCAGTGAGATAGATAGTGCTTTGCAGAGAGCACATAGAGCTAGCACATGACTGTGCAGATTGAGTTGCAGCTGAGAAAGTGTACCAAATTGGTACAATGTAATGAGAAAAATTGATTTGAAGATTGAAGATAGAAAGACTCATGTATGTCAGTTAAAGGAAGCTTTGTATGTGTTGAAGCAAGCTCCTAGAGCTTGATATGGAAGGATTGGCAGTCTCCATACGAGCTTGGGCTTTACCAAGAGTAAAGTTGATTCTAACCTTCACCTCAAGGTTATGAATGATGAGCCAGTGGTGTTGCTACTATATGTATATGATGTATTCTTGACAAGATGAAGAAAATATCATCACAAAATGAAGAAGAATCTCACTACAGAGTTTGATGGAAGACCTAATGCATTATCTCTTAGGTCTTAAAGTTTGGCAAAACGTAGAGAAGATCTTCCTTAACCAAGGGAAGTATGCAGTTGAAATAATGAAGAGATTTGATATGTTGGAGTGGAAATCCATGAATACACCCATGGAAACAAAGTTGAAGCTCTTGGTTGACACTTCATCAAAATTGATTGATGCTACATTGTATAAACAGATCATTGGATCGCTAATGTATTTGACGAATACCAGGCTAGATGTATGTTTTTCCTTGAGTCGGTATCTAGTAGAATCCAGACGTGTTCACCTTGATGATGCAAAAATGTGATGAGATACCTTAACGGTACGTTGGATTTTTCTCTCAGATATAATGGAGATCATGACTTTGGGATGTTGTTTCAGTCTGGGGTCAGCCATGACTTCGTGACAGAGTAGGGAGAAATTTAGCATTGCTCCAAGCATGGAAGAAGTGGAATACATTGTCGCATGTTCCTCCAGTTGTGAATTTGTATGGCTTCAGATGTTGTTGACAGATCTATTTGATCTGGAGATGGAAGCCATCGTGATCCTATGTGATAACCAAAGTTGTATAAATATGATAGAGAACCATGTGTTCCATGATGAGTCGAAGCACATAGAGATCCGGTATCACTTCACTCGTGATATGATGCAAAGAGGAGCTATAAAAATCCAATGTGTTGGCACAGATGAACAAGTTGCAGATGTGTTGATCAAGCCTCTGTCTCGAGTAAATTTTGAGCACTTTCGAGAAAATCTTGGTATAGTTCAAAAGGACCTCCCTCAAAAGGGGGAGTGGTGAAAATGATACTATATTATCCTGATCAAAAGTTGTAGCTCCATTAGGATTTCATATCCTAGAGAATCTTTTGATTCCTGGGAAGATCCTTTGGATTTGTCAAAGTACCCCAAAATGTTGTTGAGTTGCCAGCCTTGTGTTGTGATGCCAACTTCATGCTAATGATGTGTTACCAGCCTCGTGCTATTATGCCAGCTTCATGTTGATGATGTTGTGTTGTCAGCCTCGTTTTTTGATGCTAGCTTTATGTTGATGATGTGTTTCCAACCTCATGTTGTGATTCCAGCTTCATGTTGGTGATGTTGTGTTGCCAGCCTCGTGTTGTGATGCCATCTTCGCGTTGATGATGTGTTTCTAGCCTCGTGTTGTGATTCCAGCTTCATGTTGATGATGTTGTGTTTCCAGCCTTGTGCTGTGATGCCAACTTCGTGTTGATGATATTGTGTAGCCAGCCTCGTGTTGTGATGCCAGCTTCATGTTGAATATTCTTAGCCTAGTGTTGATGTTGATGATGCTCTAGCCTTTGTGTTGTGATATTGTTGTTGTTGATGTTGTATCATCCTTGTGTTTTTATTGATGATGATGATGTATTCATGTTATACTAATCCATGTTGATACAAATGATGATGATTCCACTTCAGCTTCTTGCTTAAGATGGTGATGATGATGCCTTTTCAGCTTCTTGTTGGAGATGATGATGATGATGCCACTTCAACTTCTTGCTGAAGATGATGATGATGATGTTGTTTCATCCTTCATGCTAAAACTGATGATGTTACTTTAGCCTCATGATAAAGAAGATGATGATGTTACTTTAGCCTCATGCTAAAGAAGATGATGATGTTACTTTAGCCTCATGCCGATGAGGATGATGATATTAATCCAACTCCATGTTGTGAATGATGATGATGATAAAACTTCTGATGATTTATAGATATGCCAGTCAGTGTTCCAGATGTTGTTGATTTTGTTGCACTATCTCTCTCCTAATGATGTTGTATAATACCCTTCTTGTTAAGGGGGAGTGTTGAAATATTGTAACTGCAAAG
Organism: Picea engelmannii; assembly: GCA_009831015.1. NCBI lineage: Eukaryota > Viridiplantae > Streptophyta > Pinopsida > Pinales > Pinaceae > Picea > Picea engelmannii. The sequence goes on from ML804374.1 coordinate 113,458, forward strand.
AGTATTCTATTTATTATTAATGTATTATTCATTAGAACAATCCCTTTTGTGGATTGATCATGTCAGGCATTGTAAATGACCAAATCCCCTTTTCTGGATTGGTCAAACCCTAATTGTAACATGAAAATTAATAAGTCGGCCCCCGGGAAAACTAAAGTGGTTCTAACCACCCAGAAAGAGAAGTTGGCCCTACCAGTGAAAATACACTTCCTTTCAGCACCTGCCAGATTGTATAAATAAAGGAGGCCAACACCTCATTTGTTCATTCACTCATTAGATCATCTAGAGCACAAGTTTGATAGTTGCAGTTGGAGAAGAAGGAAGAGAGAGAGGTGCATTACTTGGGAAAGAATATTCTCTAGTGTTTGGTTTATAGTCTTGGCATTGTATTGGCTATCTATATTAAGGAAGTTTTTGCTGGGTTTTCTTCCCCATGAGGGTTTCCCAGGATAAATGTTGTGTATCGTGTGATTGTGTTTTTCTTAGTGATCCTATCTATGTTATGGTTATCTAGTAAATTGAAAAGAAACCTAATAATAGCTTAAACTTTAATAGATCATCCAGTCATGTGAGCGATTGATTTTGGGGTCAAGAAAACATTATAAGGATACATTATTGAGTTTTCATCTGATAATTACCAATATTTTTCACAAGCAGAAGCAAATTTCAAGAAAGACGCAAGGGGAAGACTGTTGAAGGAAATCCCCCTATGGATTAAGGTTTTCTTGATGGAAGAGAGTATGTTGACAATGTATCTGACTGAGATGGCAGCATAAACACCCTCACTTGGGGTGGGGTGGAGCCATGGCCTGAAGGAGGGGAGAGGGTTCTTTGGCAAATGAGGGAAACAACAAGAAATGAACTCAAGAGACCAGTGAGACTTGAAAAGAGTTGTCATAGTTGAGAAGTGGTGGCACGGTAAGATAAAGAAAGTAGGAAAATATTCTGAGAAGTTGTGGAAAGAAGTTGGACCGGGAGAAGTAGAAGAAGGATAGATGGAAGAGTTGCAAGAGATGAGAAGACGGGAAATATTGGCCAGTCAAATATTAAGTGAGAGAGACGCGCAGAGAGAAAGAAGTTCCCAGGAGGGTGGACAAGAAAGAGAAGGTGTAGAAGCAAGGAAGAAGGAAGTCGACATGGATCTTGAAGAGGAAATAAAATATTTAGCCTCGATGCCAAGAAAGATCAAGAATCTAGATAAAGAGAACTCTCTAGAGGAAGAGAACGAGACCCCCCAGATCAAAGAAACCCACCCCGAAGCCAGTGGCACCAACCCCGAATCACTCATACCCCAAGTGTCTTCTATACCAATGGTAAATTTGATACTACCTTGTTATGATAATTTTGTTCCAGTATAGCTAGTTAGTCAGTTTCAACCAGGAAGTGCGAGTACAGGGAGGATATTGGGATCCCCTGGTAGGTTGCAACCAGAACTGATAGGTTTTATTTTGATAGGAGCAGTAAGATCAACAATGGCTGGTAACACGAGAGGTTCAATTGCTCAATACCCAGAATTCTAGGGTAAAGGAGATGAAGATGATGAGCAACATTGGTTCTTATGTGAAGCAATCTGGAGGTCTAGAGGGACTCCAGATGTGAATAAATTGGTTGAGTTCCAGACTACCATGAGAGTCTGTTCTCTCAAATGGTACATGAAGATTATTGAGCCAGAAGTGCCAGGAATGCAAGGTCAATTGTTCACACTTGACCAGCTATGGACAAGGTTCATAGAAAAGTTTAGGATACCTCAGTCAGAACAACAAGCGATGTATGAGTTGTGCAAGATTCAAGAAAGGGAAGGTGAATCAACCTAGGAATATAGCCAGAAGTTTAAATATGATATAGGGAGGTTAGTGCATCCAATCCATGAGGAAAATCAATGAGAATGGTATATTAAGGGATTGCTACCTCCAACATGGATTATGTTAACGCAACAATGGATAGCCACTTTGACAGATTCCTTGGAACAATCAATGAAGATTGAAGCCATGGAAGGATACCTGGGGAGCCTGAAAGTGACCAGATCCCCAGCATATGAAACTTTGGCGCAACTACAAGGGAAAATATTAGTGCTTACAGAAAATATTCAAGAATTCATGATACCTAGACCAGGACGACCACGAGTCTAGTGTATTGGATGTTACATAGAAGGACATATGGTGAACGAATGTCCATGAATGAGGGGAATGGGACCTCCTCAGAATCAATTGGGACCCTCACCAGAACCCATGGGAGGAGTTGTGAAAGTATCTGTGAATTTACCATTCCATAACCTCACCCCATATCATGCTTTTTCAGGTAGCCAAGCATCATCATCAGTCGAGTATTACGAGATTTTCCGAATCCATGGGCATGGGCTGAGATAGTACCCCATTATTTAGAAGTGTTCAAAAGTACCAAATACTATACATTGTGAGTTTTGTGCATCTACCACACATACTACCAATCAATGTAGAGCGTTGGATGCACTTGCGGACATGCTGGATCGAACAACATTGAGGGTGAATGAAACCCCTCAGGGACCGGGAAGAGGTTGAGGAGGTGGAGCCGGAGGAGACTTCAAAGGAGGAAGAACCAAGGGAAGAGAACCAAGTAGATTCTAAAATTGTGATGAGAAAGGCCATATGGATAGAGACTGTCCTCATCTGAGGCGGCCATGGTGCTCTCACTGCATACTCAATGGGCACGCAACTGAATACTACCCAGAACTAATTGCAAAATGGGAAGATCGGGTATACCAATGAGGAACTAAACTCATCAATTCATAAATCGAGATAGTTATTAGAGGGAAACTTTCCAACCTTAATATCGTCACTCGAGGAGGGGAAAATACTAGCGTCGATGCTGATAATTTACCTCAGATCCAGAAAGCAACACCTAAGGAATATAGGTATGATCCTATGAAACATAAGTTATTATTTAAAAATTTCATAGAAGTATTTCAGAATATCCCTATCCCTGAGATGCAATATAAACCCCCTTAGCCTATTATTTACCCTAAGATTGTGCAAGTCCCTTCTTCACCCCCTGGACCAAGAAACCCTATAGTCATGATGAGACAACCTAAGAAACCACAAAATGTAGTTGACCTTTGGTTTCAGTTATTTTCTGATATTCTTGGGGATGACCAATTAACAGAAAAGTTGTGCAATGCACTACACCTAGTTCTAGGGAATGAATAACCCATAGAACAAAGAATAAGGACTAATATTCCTGAGAAGATTACTCAGAGAGTGTCAACAAGGAAAGTACAAACTAGAAAAGAGTTTAGACTAGTAGCCCAGCTAGATGATTTTGAGATTAAGGATGTTATGTTACATCTAGGATTTGATGTTAACATACTTCCTAAAAAGAATTGGGAAGCCTTAGGAAAACCCCAGTTGACATATTCCCCAATCCAGCTAATAATTTCCAATCAATATTGTATTTTCCCAATAGGAAGACTGGAGAATGTGGAAATAGATGTTGTGGGAGTGAAGACTGTAGCTGATTTTGGGGTGATTGAAATCATGGGGGATAAGGAACCTTATCCTGCACTACTTGGTATTGATTGAGCCTATGAAAACTATGCGGTGATTGATCTAAATAAAGACACTATGACATTTGAGGCAGACTAAATCAAAGTAGTTCAACCCTTGGATCTGTATGTAGGCCCTCGATACACGGAGCCAACAAACAACAATATGGAAGGAGAAGACTTGGATCAGTTGTAAATTGTAACAGAAGGAACAAGATAATATTACATAAATCCTACTATCGATGGATCAGTAAGTTGGAGGAGTATACAATCAACGAACGAAGATTCATAACTGACATTTGACAGTTGGTAGCAAGGCTCATACAAAATATTTTCAAGAAGATGTGAAACTATCAGGGAAATTAGATAGGTTGGAACTAAGGTCAGAGAACATCGAATATATTATGGTACCTCAAGACTTAACAATTTTCTTGTCAGCATGGAAGAAAAGGTAGTGGAGAATCAAAGGATCTTAGTATTGGATTTAGCCCTCCAGGACACCCTGGCCAAATGGTAGGCCAATCACAAATCCTTACTCGAAAATTGGGACTATGTGAAGCAAGCTATAAAATATATTTCAAGATAAGGAGTAGTTGGAGTCAAATATGCGAACGGATTTCCAAGTTGTGCAACTTTTCAACGAACAGACTGATCCAAAAGCACATATTGAATAATGCATGACATAGTGGAAAGTTGCGGAAATACCATCTCTCTTATGGGTTCAAGTATTTCCCCATTCACTAGGTCCAATTCCGAAAGCTTGGTTCATGCATGAAGAAACCAGAAGACATACCAGTGACTAGAAAATGTTGGAAGATCACTTTTGCAAGGACATTTCATTTACAAGTGAGTACCCTAAGCTTAAAGTAGTCTTGTGAAGAATTAAAGAATTTTTTTTACAGACACTAGTAAACATAAATCATACCTAGTGGAATGTGCAAAGCATCATAGATAACTTTATACCAATCTTCACCTAAACTTGGAAAAGAGACCTATATAATTCTATAAGATTGATAAGGATTTGGAAAGCCCAGATGATTTAGAAGTATTGAGAAACTTAGCCATTAAGGAGACAAAAGGGAACAGAGAAATCCAGAACATCATAACCATCCAGACTGATGGTTCTTATAATCACCCATTGAAGTTGTGCAAATTCAATATAGGGACCACAGAGAAACCTAAGATAGCTATGTTGGGAGATTATTGGGATGAGCAAACTAGCCAAGAAATACATAGTCTGTTGCGAGAATATGAGGATTTGTTCCCAAGTACATTTTCAGAGTTAAAAGGGATTAAAGGAGTTATGGTAGAGATGAAAATTGAACTGAAACTAGGATCAAAGCCTGTCTGGCATAGACCATAATTCCTTAACCATAGAGTGAAAGAGAAGGTTAAGAGAGAAATAGACAAGATGTTGGAAGCTGGACTTATTTTTGCAGTCGAAGAAGCAGAATGGGTCAACCCAATTGTCATCAAGAGAAAGAAATGCACAGAGGATATTAGGGTCTTTGTAGACTACAGAAGCCTTAACTATGCATGTGTGCATGACCCTTTCCCAACACATTTTACTGATCAGGTGCTAGAACAGGTTGCGGGGAAATAATATTACTCATTTACAGATGGATTTTTTAGGGCATCACCAAGTAAGGATTGTTGAAGAGGAAAAAAATAAGACCACATTCATAATAGAATGGGGATCATTTGCATACAATGTGATGCCATTTAGCCTAAAGAACACCCCTGCAGTTTTCTCCATGATTTTAATAACAAATTTCCGATAATTTATTCACAAATTTATAGAAGTTTATATGGATGTTTGGACAGTATATAATCTTATCAAGGAGCATGTAGCGCTACTACGTCTGATGTTTGACAGATGTAGAGAATTGCATATATCACTGGAATTTCTCTCAAAACATCTTCAAAATACCTCAAGATCGAATGGTCTTCAATGCTTGTTATATTTTCTTTGGATTCCTCTTCCATATGGGATGAAAACATCTGACATCCCTTCCTGAAGCTCTTCTTCAAATGCATAGTTGAAATCTCTCTAAAGACTACAACTCTTGGAATTCCTTGAATCTTTCCTTGCTTCCCTTCCTCATCAAGACATGTGATTGTCTTGTTGTATCATTCTAGGACAACATGATGTTTCTCCAACCAATCCATGACAATTAGAGATTCATATGAACCCAAATTTATGATGTTTACATGTACCTTTGTGTTGAGTCCATTCATGTTTATTTGAAAATATTTAACTAACTCATTGATTTTCCTCTTAGCCCCCGTGGCTAACTGAACCAACCAATATTTATTATTCTTACTTCTTTGCAAGTGAAATATTTCAATAATGATAGAATTTATGTAACTATGGCTAGCTCAAAAATCAATCAAAATTTCTATGGGTTGATTTTCAATCTTATATTCCACTTCGATCATGGGGGATTGATACTATGCCTTCTTATTGTCCAAGGCTTCATAAATAGTTGGCATGCTTCATCCCATGTATTTCACTCTTTCAACCTCCTTAGTATTGTGGGAAATTCTCATTCTTTCTCCTTTGTGAGGGAAGTCCCTATATAAGTGATTTCCCTCACATCCCCAACATTGCATCAAATGTTTCCTTGGCCTCTTTCCAAATTAATTTGCATTCTTCTTCTCACTTTGGGATGACTGACTTTGTTGATTTTCTTGCGAGTTATTTCTAAAAAAGGATGGCTTAAAACCTTTCTACCTTTTCTCATTTTTCCATTTCATCTTGTCATTCCAAGCCTTTTGGAACACTGACCCTCCTTTGCTCTGCTCATAAAGGTTCCTTTATCTCTTTATGGTTTCTTCTAGGGTCTTTAGATTATCATATTGTATATTGTCACTATAGAAGGAAGGTAACCCACTTAGAAACCTTTGGATTTTGACTTTGTCATCCTTGATTAAGTCAACATACTTCAACAATTCAAAGAATCGTTTCTCATATTCCTCCATTGTCATGGTTCCCAACTTGGATTCTAAGAACTCTTTCATCTTTCTCTCATAGTAATGCCCAGAAAAATATTTATCTTGGAAATATCCTTTGAAATGCCTCCATCAGATCATTTTCTCATTGACGTTCTTGGCTTTCTTAAGTTGATCCCACCACATGGATTCATTTCCTTACAAGTGGTAGGTGGAAATTCTATCTTCTACCTGATATGGGTAATCATGCAGCTGGAAATATTTATTCATTTCCAATGGCTAGAACTCTGCCTCTTCACCCTTCCGGTGTTCACCATTGAAAGTAGGTGGCTTGCTTTTATTGAGTTCATCTTGCAAGATGTCTGCCTCAGGCCTTCTTCTTTTCCTCCGAACAAGAGACACACTTGGGATGCTCCCTGGCCCTAATCTTGCATGATTTATTTTAGTGGAATTACTTGGATAATGATGGTGCCTACTCATGTTTCTTGATTTCCTATCATTTCCATGATCATCCATTTTTCTATGGGATCTAGATGTTGGTGATTTTCTAACACTAGCTACTTCCTTGGTTCTATAATCCTTGTTAACTTTCTTATGCAAAATATTTGTTGCATATTTAAGCTATGAAGTATCTTTTCCCAAGCCTTCATAATACTTTCATGATCATCTATGTGTTTCTACACTTCCCTATGCAGGCTTCTCATAGTGACATGATATTTCCTATCTCTTCTTCCATTTGACTATGTCTCGGCATTCCCCATGTTGACATGCAGACCTATGATTTCTTCCTCATGGTTGTAATATCCTTGAGAATATTCCATAAATCCATTCCTCATATAATAACTAAAGTTGTTTTATGTAGCTCTAATTCTGCAAGAAATGTGGATATAATAATTATTGTTAGAAATATGCATAGCATAAAACATTTCATCATATAGAATAAAAATTATTTATTCATCAATTTATTAAGGACACATTTAAAACATTAAAATTTTGATTTTCTTGATGCATTCCTCCCTGAAACATCTTTCCAACGACTGTACTCATGCCTCAATTTGAATTGTGAGTGAAAATTTACAACAATTACATGTTGCAATTCCACTCTTTTTACTGCTACAAAAATCTATTTATTAATTTTTGAGAAATTGAACTTCCAAAAACAAAATTATGGGTTGAAATATGTCTTCTATTCCTCAATACCTTTCCAATGATTATTTGTTTGCTCAAATCCGAGCTCCAAGCTAAAGTTATGGTCCGGATAAGTTTAGGTTGTTTTACTCAATTTACTCATGTATGCTACATGTGTCTTATTTCTCTTCATGCACATTTTCAGGTACCCATAACCTAAATTTGAATCCATCACTATCTTCTATGGGTCATAATATTTCCATCTACTTCTCATATGCCCCAAACGGAATTATGAGCTAGGCATTATGCCCTCTAGGAGTAAATCAGGTGCCAAAATTTTACCCTCATTGTTTTGGTTGTAACTTTCTCATACGAGCTCTGTTTTCCAAATTGTTTAGCTTGTTGGATATCTCTCTATGATTTATTTTAATTTAGATGCAGAGAAAAATTTCACCTTGTTACACTCTATTCTCATGGGTTTTGACTTGCTAAAAATGTCGTTTAGGGCCTAAGAAATGCCCCACAAGTTAATGACCTTCCAAAACCACAAAATTTCATAAACATTTGATTGTTTTGTTGTGTTAAAATCCATTTAAATATCACCCATTAATCCCAAATCATGATGCACAACAAACTTTTATATAACCTTATCGGCCATTAGCGATTGGCATCATCCTTTGGGCTTACACATCATTTTTCCTCAACTGTCGATACGACTATCGGTCATTAGCGCAACTCCTCGACGACCGAATTGTGCACAACTCCAAACCAGGCAAACTATCTGTCGACATTTGGATTTGAGTGATATTCATTGGAAAATGGAACTCCCAACAAATTTGTATTGGCAATCGACGATCCCCAATGGTTTTTAAATATGCCTTCCCCAAATCAATTGATTTGACCATCGACCATCGACCACTTAAGTTACCTCACGTGGCATGACACATGGATGTTGACGTGGAATGACACCAACTTTTATAATAAAAAGGTCTCAAACTTATCCCAAGAAGCAATAGTTTGGGGTTGTTGTGAAAAATACCAAGTGGCAGCATTTCCTTCGAAGGTGTAAGGGAAAATCCTCCACACGCCATCTTCATGTTTGACGTTTCGAAGCCTAACTTCTAACATGAAATTTTGCTATGATCTTCAACTGATTTCTTCGAATCGGGGTCTAATTTGGGTAACCACTTTTCAGGATGTTTGGGTAATGGATGTTGAGGTCCGGGCACTGCCACGGCATCTTGATCTAGCCAAGGTCTAGCAGAATTTTTTTGATTAGCCATGGGAGTTGATGGGAGTGATTTTCAAGATTGATCAGATGAATAACTTCCTTCATCAAAGGATTCCTCTCTCGAAGAGGGTGGGAAAGACCCAGGTGGGGATGGAGGGAGATCAGATCCTCCAAAATATTGGATTAGTGCTTCAAAAGGATCGGTAATAGTATCACCTAATGTGTGATCAGGAAGACCAATGCCAAGAGGATATTCTTATTGATTGGAAAAATCAAGAGGCTGATTTAACTGTCTACCAGTTTGTCTAAGTTGGGATAGTGCACCCTGAGTTCTAAAAATTGATTGGTGAGAATTACAAATAATTTCTTGTACATAAAACCCTTAAGGGATCGTTGTCACGGGTTCAACAGGAATGTCAGGTGTAGCTTCTGATGTAGTGGTTGGATCAGGTATAACGGTAGGATCTGAGCGACTACGCCTCATGACAGGAGAATGATTATTTGAGGGAGTGTTACGACCTCCTCATTCCATCAATGACTTTCAGGCCCTCCTTCTAGCACCATTTTTTTACGGGCTCTTATGACACACCGTCAATGAGAAGGGAAGATCTGGTTAGGGGTTGTCTAGTTAACCCAAGTCATTTGGAATAACCTACCCTAACTATTTTTATGGCTCCGCTAGCCAATGAAAATACTAAAGTAACTAAGAGAGGTAAAACTATATAACTATATAATCCTATAGTGTACATTTAATTGATAATACTATCTATTAATATATATATATATATATCTAGCATATAATCGTATTATATACAATATGTATGTACAGATACAAGGTTTGAATAAAGCCTTGTGAAAATGATAATTTAACTAACGAATCAAAGTTTAAATAAAATGTAAAACTAAGGAAATCGTTCCATTTCTATAAGTAGCAAACAACAATAAATGAATGAATAAGATTTTAAATGATGTAATTGTTATGAACAAAGCATTAAAGTTTGAATGATTTAATCATTATTCATTCGCAAGATAAATAAAACAAATAAAAAGAAATTTGTTGATTAATTGGGTTAGTTGTCATTGTTGTCAACCCTTGAATAAAGTCCGGTAGCGAATTCTGGTAGCACAATGGTTTGGGTAATGGACCCAAGTTTTTTTTATGGATATTGGTATCCGTTTTGAGATATTTCAGGTAAGACTATTCCAGATGGATAGTACATGTCATGAAATTTCTAGTGGCATGTGGAACGTCACATAACTTCTCACGGTTAGAGAGTTATGGCCATGTGAAGTTGGAGAACCCTCATGAATCATCTAGAAGCCCCAAAAAGTCAAATTGTTTGCAAAAGAAATTATTTAAATAATAAAGTTAATGGAGAACTCCCTAAAATAAGGAAAGTGGGATGTTGCATGAAAGTATAAATAAGAGGCAAGGCTCTCTAATTTAATCACACTTGAACACATTGAATATATTTTGTTATGTAAGGCTTATTGCAAGTACTCATTGATACATCTGAAGTTGTGAAAGTCTGAGGTAGTACAAAGGGTTGATGGTGAAAGTTTCATAATTACAACGAATACTAAAAAACCCTAATTTCTTAGGCGTATGCGGGCTGATAGTGTATTAGGGTGCATACATACTGAGGCGTACGCAGGCTGATAGTGTATTAGGGTGCATACATATGCAGACTAGCAGTGTATTAGGGTGTGTACATGTGGGTAAATCCATGGAAACTTGAGAAGATGAATATGCATAGGTTCTAGATTCTGAGATCAAGCCCCCAGGAAGTTCTACAGTGCTCAAATACATCAGATCTATCCATTCATTCAAAAGGTATGTCTTATTTCTATGAATAGTTGAATTTCGATTTATGCATGAGAAATGGTTATGGAGATTTGAGAATTCTCCCTAGAGAGACTAGTGGTTGCATGGGATCTTCTGTATAAGTCAGATATACAGAAATATAGTGTTGGTATATTTATGATTGATACTTCTTGTTGAGGAACATCTTGTATTTCTTGGCATATGGCCAAGGGTTTTTGTGTTACATGATTGAGAGCTTGTATTGGTTGATGTATTGAGAGGATGAATATCAAAAAGGGTTTGAAGTCTAGATCATGTGAGGGTTATTATACTTGTTCATGATTACACACACTTATGGCACATGACTAGAGAGAGATATAGATTTTTTGGGTAAAGGTTATGTATGAGGATGCATGCACAGGGTACAGATACAATCTGGATACAGTGATAGATTACAAATCTATGTGAAAGAATTACACAGGGTCAAAAATTTTCAGAAGAAAAAAAACCCTGGTTTTCAGAAGGCATACACAGGTTGCATAATAGTTTGGTCACGTACATATGCAGGATGCATAACAGATAGGGTGCATACATACATGTGATGCATCACTACAGGTCCCATACCTATTGTATTTTGTTGATACATGTTCAGTTCAGGTACAGATTGATTACATGGAAGTTGTACAGGTTGGCTACAAGTCAGTGGTACAAGTTTATACAATTGTACAGTGGTATATCTCACAATGATAGTCTAATAGTGGTTACATCATTCTAATTCTACTTCATGGTTGTTGTATGGGGAAAGGAGAGGTGGTTGTAGCCAAAGAACATAGGGGGTTGTAGCCTCCTTCTGGTTGTAGCCATAGAATTGGAGAATTGGAGCTTCCCTCAGGTTGTAGCCTAAGAAACTAGGGGCTTGGAGCTTCCAGTTGTAGCTGGAAAAAAAAGGAAGTTGGTGCTTCCAATGAATTTAATTCTTCAATACATATAAGAAAAAGCATTCCATGGTTTTCTCTCGCTTTGGGATTCCATGTAAAAACACGGATGTATTGTGTATATGTATGTGTGTGATTTTTCATTTGTTCATTGTTTATTTACTCTACAAATATTAGATAATAATGATACATTGATATAACACTTGCATTATATGGTTAAAAAGGATTAGATTTCTCTATTACTGATTCACACCCCCTCTCAGTTATCCAACAAAATTTACTAACCTGATGTTGATCAACTGTAAAGAAAAATCTCTAAGCTATTCTTTCTTTCTATGTAATGTAAGCTCCACTTAACCTATTGCCAAGCATAAATCTATGGAAAGAAGAAAAGAATGATATTTCCTAAAATAAATCAATGAATTTTATATGTTGAAAGAAATCTATAATAAACAAAAAGGAAAATATAATTTTCTCATGTAACTTTAAATTATTCAAAAGTTGGAGATGAAATTAACTCCAATCTCTGGAAATTGTTATAATCAAACATATAACATTCGACGTAAACTCAAAATGTAGATATATATGATGGCAGTTGAATGCTAACATCAGTGCAATTAAGAAGAAGTTAGTAAAATAAGGCTAAAAGGGTTAGCTATTGTTGGGCATTTTATAAGCGAACATGGATGCTTTTTTTAGTGCAAGGGTAAGTCTATTGGTGGAGGGGATAGGTCGGGCGTGACTCAATTTATCTTTTATTAACACTAGATTATTAACGTAGATAGAAAAAAGAAAGGGTGGGAGAGCTACATAATAATGGACTTATGATGAATAATGGACTTAGTGGTTGTTTATCAGTCATCATAATAGTCACAGATATTGTGATGACTAATAAATAATCGACTTCATAAGGAATAAACACAACATGAATGCATAAGTGTTGAACAAACTAAATCTAATTCAAAACATATGTTTTCATATCCAAAAAATATATGAAAGACAATAATCACATTGTACAGTTTGCATAAGGACTAAATCCAAGAAGCAAACTGCATTTCATATATTTCTCAAAAAGATAAGTCCATCATCAAGTCCAAAAGAATTTCCCTTGTCTCTGGGAAAGCACGAGTATTTTAACTAAGTTCATGATCTGTTTCTCATATATTACAAGATAGAGACAGATCCATTTTAATAAAGTCTTTACTAAAATGTAACCAAAAAATAGGCTTGATGTAACAGCCATTCAAAATAGTTACATAATCAAAATATTCTTGAAAATGTTTTTTTTTTAATGAAACTTTCAAATTTGGAGAATCTCCAACGATTTATGTGTCCCTTCAAGATTTGCACATTTATCTCCTTCACACCTGAGAAGAAAAACAAAATTTAATTTAGAAAACCAATCTAATAAACTAATTAAAGACAAGTTACAGAATCTATGATTTTGTAGCGAGTCAAATAAAACAAAATAAAACAATTTCAGTTATAACAAAACAAAACAAACTTTAATTCCAAGAATAATGTTTACCCATTAAACATTTGAAAAATAGGCATGGGATAATTTCGAGTTGATAATAGCGTTGAAGTTGGAAGAATTTTTTATAATATCCCATGTCTTCCTAAACCTTTTTCTATCCCTGGGGGAAATTTGTTGGATGATTTCTCTCATATCCTCGTTTTCTCTTTCCAATACCAAGTTACGATCCATAACCTTATTTAGCTGAGCTTTCAAATAAGGGATATCCTGGTAATACCTCTAGATCCAATTGAAACAATCCTCACAGTATACATGTTCCAGATTCGGTAGTGGGTGAGTATGTTCTGAGTTTAATAGTTTATCTTGCGCCGTAACCCTTTTCAAACAATACTAGATTCCTGAAAACCCCTATTGCTCCTTTAGAAATGGAGGCAAGTTAGAAACAAAATCATATTGGGGAGAATTTATTCTAGTGGCATCGGAATCAGCGTCGTCGACAGAGATCGTGTCCTCGATGACAACTGTGGGAATAGGTTTATCATGATTCTGATGTTGATTCCTGGTCATCCTTGAAATAAGTCTGCCATTCCTTTTATTTCTAAAATCTAAATCATTAACCCTTTGTGTGTTTTTCTCACTCTGTCTTTTGATTTTAATTTTGTCTTCATAAACCGAGTTCTCTATAGGATCAGGGACGACAGGTACCTTATCCCTTAGATGACTCAGAACTTCCTCCAAGGACTTCTTTGGGATGAATTCCCACTTCCTAGAGGTGACCTCAGATAATGGACGAAAATCAATAGGGGTATCAGGAGATAATACAGGGTATTTTGAGACTTGTACTTCAACTCAAAAACTTTGCAGAGAGTGGGACAATATGCAAGGATCGGTAGGCTCATCAATGCACAGAGGTAAAATATTGACAAGTTATGGTGGCAACGAAACAAAACCATTCCTAATAAGAAAACCTTGCCAACTATCTCATATCTTTAACAAATGGGCATTAACCAAAACCCGAATTAAACCATGGTGGAAAATACTAGATTTAGAGTTGGGGTTTTGTCTTTGATAGAAAATGGACATATTTTGTAGACTTCTAAGAAAATAAAATGGAAAGTTTAACTTAAAACCTAGGAAGACCATCAATATGTGCACTTGAAATAAAAACACCAGTCCATAGCATCCCTCACAGGTGACGAAGCGTTTGATTATCAACAAAAAACCATGCCAATGAGTTTCGAACAAATGGATGGGTGTACCTTTAACGTTATAGCACGATTTTATGGATACCATCAGTAGATGCCAAGGGATACATTCTATCTTCATGTTTTTGAACTAGTGGTCTCCTTCCTATGACATACTTGTGACCTCTGTTATGGATTATTCATTTACTTGTAGATGTAGGTCACCTATTTTAGCTCTAGCACCATCAAAAGTTTTGGTGAAAGCTTGTGCAACTTCCAGATTAAAACTCTCAAATGAATGTACAAATTTAACCCAACCAAAAAGGGCGAGCTCATCTACAGCATTGTCATGAGAAAGAAGAGCCTGTGAGTCATTCTTCTTCACCCTAACTATAGGATTCATTAGCTTGATTACGATATACCAAAAAATGAAGAATGGAGGAGTTTGTGTTTGATCCAACCCGAAACAAATGGTATATTTTTCATTTTCAAAGGTGACTCGAAAACTACGATCTTGGGAGGATGCTACCATGACTTCCACCCTAACTTTTGATTAAACCCTGAACCAGAGGAAAAATACACTCAAAAACCACCTCTCCTACTAAAAACCTAATCTTTGATTACGAAGCACCATCCAAAAAATGAAATGAATGCAATTTTTTGGTGAACAGGACAGTGAGGTAATGGTTTCAGAGAACAATCACTAGCCAAGTAATAAATTGATTAGACTGTGACACAAAAGTTAAAGGCAACATTCAGATCATATGGTAATATCATAGTTTTAGAACCAAAATCACAAAGGGCAAAGCAATAACAAATACTATTGAAAATTGATCAAGGCATAACATGAATCAAATGTGATTAGACTCTATTATAATGCTATAGAGATTTTTTACATAACCATATGTTCATCAAGCTTAAATGTTTTGAGATTATAGGTGTTTCAAAGGCTCGTTTAGTTTTATAAGGAGAGAAATCTTTAGAGTTTATTTAATGTATTTTTACAAGATGATTTCAATGTCATGCTTGACATTCATGAAATTAAAATGGGTAAACAAGAAGTTTGTTGATAAAATAAACTCAAAACAAAAAACGATCAATCAAGAAATTCCTCAAAAACCATAATCAAATTCTTCGTAGACAACAATAGGAAGCTAATAAAATTTCATTTTCCAAGCTTGTGTTTCAAAGATTGA
>ML804374.1:155339-190067 GCA_009831015.1 Picea engelmannii
TAAAAAAAAATTGTTGCATAGTTAAGAAAAGTGATCACGACCATCACAAGGAACGAAATTCAAGTAAACCAGGGAAGAATTTTGATTGTGGATAGTTGTTATCCACTAGAGGAACAAGATAGAACATTTATCATCAACATTGGGAATTCGACATAAAATGAGAACAATCTAAGATTCTATCTGAAATGCCTGGATTAAAAAAGCGTATTCACTACAAACTTGAAGAAACCAGTTGCCTAAACAGAATTGTTGCTTAGAGCTTTCAAATTAGTTAACTAATAGAATTTATAAGTGTTATCATTTGCAACCACTATTATATAATACATTGATCGTTGACTATAGCTACCGCCATTGAGAAGTGAATTTGAAGAGAGTTGTGGCCTTGGGGATGTCCATACTTCCACCTAGTGGAATAATTGGCATTGGCTCTGCCTGCACGAAGTCACTAGCATATCGGGTATCGGGAGTATTAGGTGTCGAATACTATTTGAAGAGTTGTTTCCCCATTGCTTTATTGGGCCTTCGTCGTACAATTTCCACATAACCTTTACAAAATCTCGTTTTCATATCAAATCTTAAGAATGGGGCATAACCTAGGGTCAATCATTGTGATCCTTCATAATTAGCATTGACCCAAAATCACTAACTATTGGTTTCCAATCAAAACACCACCATTTGAAATCGCATTGCAACATTTCAAAGGATAAAATGAGGGTTTTTTTAAATAAAAAAAAATATATGTTCTCAAAAATTTTATGGAGCACTTTAACATATTAAGTGAATAAAGTCCAAGCGAGATATAAATCACATTTAAGTGGAGAAGTATATTAAGGGGATAAGTTTTAAAGTAAAAAGAAAGTATTTAATAAGAAGTTTTTGGAAAGTTGTGAAGGTATTTTTAAATCAAAAGCAAGGGTCTTGGAGAAGTATTCAAAGTTTCTAAAAAGTTAAAAACAAGGTTATAAAAAGGATTCTATTTAAAAAAAAAAAGGTAAAAGAAAGGTAAAAGAAATTATATATATATAAAAGAAGTTTCAAAGTACAAAAAAGTACTTTCATGATACAAATTAATTAAAATTTTAAAATTTAATCTTAAAGGTCAATTTAAGGTTATAAAATGGGTTATAAAAGGTTGAGTTCAAAAATTACGAGGAAAACTAAAGGTAATTATCAAGTTAAAAGTTATCATTTATTGCAAATTATAGATGAAAGCAAATGGAGTCTAGTAATGAAAATAGAATATTTCCTAAACTTTAAAAGAATATGTGTAAGTGCTACTTATAACCAAAAGGGCACTTGTAGGGAAAGATGTTATTATTTATATTGATCCTACTAAGAATCATAATTATGTCAGTATTGAATGTGCTAACCAATTATTGACTCTTGATTCAAATATATTTGAAAAGATAAACTCGTGGAACGAAAAAAAAAAAAATATGACATAAGAAACCTACAACTAAACATTGGAGATTATACCTTTGTATCACAATTCGTTGTTAGATCTTTGTGTGATGACAATGACATAATTCTAGGTTCACCTTATATGGAAACACTAAGGTCTTTCATCCTAAACACAAGGAAGAAGTTTTTGACATTTTCATATAAAAAAAAAAAGTTAACATTGCAGGACTATACATTGGAGTCAGATCGAGTAACATCAGAAGACTTTAAAGATATATCAAAAGTAATACTTCAAGAAAATAAAAAAAATCAATGCAAAATATGCAAAAATAAATTGACAAAATTATCACCAACAAAAAGGAAGAAATTTCTCGTCAAAAATCATAGTCAAAACTTGATCGCCCGGATTAAGAGGTACTTGATCGCCCGGATTAAGAGGTACTTGATCGCTCAGATTAAGAGGTTAAAATATGAGAACAAGGCACACAAAGAAATGTTAAAGCAACTTACCAACAAGAAATCATTGATTGATGAGGAAAAAATGGTTGATCCCATCGAAATCAAGAAATTATCAACTGTAAAAATCCAAGTTGCAGAGAAAGGAACAAATACAAGTCTCGTTGAAGTCAATACAATGTGGGATGTTGGAGTACAAATGATGGAAACTCCAAGTGTACTTAATAATAAAAGTTCATCAATTAACAATGCAACATTAGTGCATGAAGAAAATAAAACTCCAAAAGAAAATCAAGAAAAATTTACAAATGTGATAAAGGAAAATCATGCTACAAGAACTCCTTTTCAACATCCAAATCATAAAAGCAAGTATTTTAACCAGACAAAGTATCAATATCGCTTAGGATAGAAACAATTGACTTATCTTTCGTAAAATATTGATACAAGTGAAATTAAATCTCGTGATAATAATTCATCATGTAAGTGCAACGTTCTACAAAGGATTGAATTAGGATGGTCAGATCCTTTTACGATTCAAAAAAATTTCTCAACACTCGAAAGTTCATATCCTCTCGTATCATCAACTACGAAAACTACAATAATAAAGAATGATGTGAAGACATTAAAATCCAAAGAAAAAGATGTCAAACCCTTCCATCAATATGCTTTGAGGACAAAGCATTTCAAAAGGGGAAGGCAACATTATGAACCCAAATATATAGAAATAGATATAAATAAATAATAATAATTAATACTAAATAACTAAATATGTTATAAAGAGACACCTTTTTGATGAAATGTCATGTCCCTTATGAAAGGGAACACCTGTGTGGGTATATATACATCCCTCATTTATCACTTGTAACCATCTCATTCATATTCATATTTAATATATATTATCTTAAATGGTTTTCTTCATATTCCAAGTATTTTGGGTATTTCGTGTATGAATCGGATTGGTTCACCACATTTTATTTGCCACATGTCTTACTTTGTGCTTTCTCCTATGTAGGGTGTTTCTCTCATTTGGTTTTTGACATGCTATATGTCATGCTTTATCCACCTCTTAAAGTAGGGTGTGTATCTTCTAGAGATTGCTTCTATCATCCATGGGTCTCGAGTCTTAGCTTCAACCTTTTCTCTTATCTCCTAATGTTGAATGGTGGTTAGGAAAGATAGAGCATGGTGTAGGACCTCTACAACTCTCACAACCCATAATCACCACTTTTTATATTTTCAAGGTATTCTAAAAATATTTACACCATGTTTGGAAGTGTTTCCTAAGATTTAGGGTATATAGTGTGTTGGAACACATACAATTCTGAACTTTTGAGCCCTATGCTTTTCACCTCATGAAAATATAATTTCACCCGAAGAAAACTGAAAATTGGTAAATCACATTCTAATTTTAAATCAAATTCCTTTGTTGGTTAGTAAATAATAGGGCGTGCACAGTATCCATTGTTGACAAGTTTTTCCCTTTTTATCAGATGATCCTAATACCTCCGTAGTTTTAGAGCCACCTAAGTTTTAAAGAGGTAAATCTATAACGGTCGTTTCGGAGCTCTGCACTTCGGATGTTGCAGTAAGTCTTAACAATAAAAACCCCGAAGCTGTGAAACCCAGAAATGTATGTTCATTGCTTTTCCTAAACCTTTTTTAAAAAGGCACAAGTCGTAGGACACGTGTACCTCCCAAGTCTTTCCCGAGTTGACACATGGAACCTCCCTTTCCTCAACACATCTGAATGACCTAGGTTGTGATACGTCACTACGGGAGATGATCCTTCAGGATTCTAACAAAGAACTAATTCGCAACTCACTGAAGCACCAAAATGTCGAAGTATTAAACATTAATTGATTAAGTTGATCATGATCAGGAGATAACTAATGACCTTGTGATTCGAATTTAGGGAGTTTCCCTTGTATCATATCCTAAAGTCTTTGGAGTCTGAACTGCTGAAACAATTGAAGTTAATGCACCATATTAAACATGATTAATTAAAATTTTACAAGTGATTATTCAAATATTAATCTTTTCACGAATTCAGGATTCCGGAGGTTCCCACTCTGTCACAACGAAAAACTCCCGAATGTGAATCATCGAAGCGTTGGTGGCATTTATGACTAGTTATGGATAATGATTCAAACGTATATTGTAGATCACCAAGTAGACTTTCCCATCAAACGTTAATAAATTCTTCGTTGGTGAAGTTATAAGAAAAGAGATGACTCTGTTTTGAATAAAACCATTTTGATTTTGAATTCATTTTCACTTTTTGCAATTAGCAAGCTTTATCTATTTAAAGGATTCACAAATTTTCTCTGCAACGGTTAATTTCACTCTGTCTCCTTAGAAGTTATGGCACCATAGAAAATGATGAAGAAGCCTGATGCCGCTGGTGAGGATTCAAACCCAAATGCGGACATTTTGTCGGACACCACGTCGTGATCCATGGACACTGTTAAATCTTGGACACAGGTGTTTGAGGTTCTAGAACATGAAATCATCAACTTTCCATAGGACTCTACTAAAGAAGAAGATGATACTTACACAACTAAAATCAAACATATAGCGCAATCGGAACTGCACAAAATAGCAGCAAGACCAAGACTCATGCCTTATAATGACATGATAAGCTAGGCCCTAGCCCACATTGACATCTAGACCAGGAGCATTGTCAACCATCAAAAGGTCATTGTCAACTCTTTCTGACTATAACATATGCAAGTAATTTATAAACTCTCTCCTAATCCTAGATATAAATTCAATGCCACATTCATTCTGGAGTTCGAGAAGAAGGAGTGTGTCTAGTATGCCATGAACTGTCCCAAGGTAATCAAGTCTCGATGGAGGAACCTGGAGAAATTCAGAACTAATTCTCATGGTGTATATGCCACAACGTATTTGGACACTCATATGGTGTATGTAGCCATGATGCTATGGTGATTATTGGGGAGGAAGAGCCCTACACACTTCTCGGTGGAATGGATATCCATCATTCACGAAGTAGCTGAGGGTTTCACATTCAATTGGGCCAAAACATTGTCTGATAACTTGGCCAAAGAGATTGCAGAATATAGAACAAAGAAGTCAAAGGGACAGCTCGCCCCCTTCTACATGTCATCATATATCATGGATGTCATTTGTTTCATGACGCCTTTCCCATTGATGAATTGGAGTTGGACCCTAGCCAGCACCGAGCCTATTCATTTCTATCATTCCAAGCTTTGGGAAGAAAAGGCCAAAGATTTCTTTTATGAAATATGTCACAATGTGGTGGTTCCTGTTCATATAGCCCCATATGACTACCCACCTCCTCGAATTTCAAATAGGATTATGGGGAATCTGGGTAACCTATAAGATTGGTTTATTGAGGAGAACTTCTCCTATATCAGAGTTTTTGGGTGCTCAGTTCCTCCCCATGCTCTCCAATAATTCCTACCAGAATGATTGGCATACAGAGAAGTGGCCTACCAGATAATAACAAGAGGCATCAAAAAAGAGTTGAAGGCAGCACAGAAAAAGGTATGGTCAACTTTCCCCATTCAGGTTGGCATGTTTTCATTACTAGATTTTGGTCACTCAAAGTGGAGGTTGCTACTCTAGAAGATGTCAAATTGGTTGACATCGAATTAAAAAGACACGACCCACAAAAAATTGTAGAAAACCACCTGGCCCAAGTCAACATGAAAAGATATGTGCACTAAAACTCCCCGTATGATGAAATATTCAGGGGAGTTAAGTCCTATGAGGAGGTACAGGATAGATTCCAGACCTTTCCCCCAGATCAACAAGTTGGTTTTATCATCTTTCAAAAGGACAGGCATAACAGCCTACTGAAGGTACTACAAGGGGAACAAGTAGTCACTCCCCCTTCTTGGGAAGCCATGTCAACAGGTTCTGAAGTTAGTCACTCTAGTAAGCATAATGTTGAGTAATTCCCGAAGAGCTCAGAGGTATTGACCCAGAAATTAAAAGCCTCATTGTCAATCCAGTTAGGTCCCCAGGAAAAGTCCCAACCCAAGTCTTTCCTGAAGCAAGGAAAAAATGTGCCTCCTTCATCACAAACTACCCCTGTTGGCACCTCAAATATAGCATAACAACAACAATCTAAGGAGATTGGCACTCCCATTACAGCCTTAACACCTCTACAATCTAGCTTCGGGACCCCTAATCTTGAAATTGTTTTCGTGAATGATCTTACCCCCATATCGCCTGAAGAAATGGCTGCTTCAGATTTCTTTTTTAAGAGAAAATGGAAGGCCATTGTCAAAATGGAATCAAACCAGAAATATAGAGTGATAACTAAAAGACAGAGAATGGTATATGATGGAATTAATCAATATGCTCCAGGATTCGCAAAAGAAGTCGCAGGTTCATTAGGTGCTTTTTCCACAGCCAATCAATGGTCTGTGGACAATTTGGCCAAGCAGTTGCGATAGAAGTGCCTATTGGTAGAGCACTTGCAAAGTCAAATGCATGCCATGGAATCGACTATAAGGGACAAGATGAGTCACGATTTCAAAAAAATCAGAGTTCATGATCAGCAACAAATCCAACAGCTTTGGGCCAACCTTGATCAGCTCCATCAAAGTTCAGAAGCCAACAGAGGATTGGTCACCGAGTGTGATGAGCTAATAAAAAAATTGCAAGCTAAGTTGAACCTAGCCAAAGGTACCTTGGTATATATCTCTACCTTTCAAGCTCAAGCACGGGAAATAAATGAGAAGCTGGAAATTGTCCAGCAAGACCTTTTTTTGAAGGTTGATTCTATCCAAAAGTGCTACCAGGCTGTAGACCTCTCTCTAAAAGGGAATATTTTTCAAGGAAAGAGAAAATCGCTCAGCCCGTGCTAGGTTTCAAGAAGCTATCATATTGGTGCACAAAGATAATGTCTTTGATTTTCCTATGCTCTCTCCTTCCGAACAATTACGAGGTGATATGGCCCTAAAGGTCTAGGAAACAAATTTGGTAGAAAGAAAAATATTAGCCAGAGAGGTAAAGGACGCTTGCCTGGAAGCGTTGTCATCATTAGATAAGAAGCTAATTGAGTTTGAAGGGAGTAATATATCGGAATCTTTGGGGCAAATTGATATTGAAATGAACCAACAGAATTCCAAAAAGAACAAGGAAGAGACTCTAACAGCCATTCAGGAAATGGAGCAAATTGATCTTCTTAAGATAAATAAGTGGCTAGTAAGTCCAAGTTCACAACTCCAAGCCACAGCTCAGGAAATAAAAAGGATCGAAGAAAATTTTCCTCAGTTAGAGAGGATATTATTCACTTTTGAGGTAAATGAAATGATCGAGCCCTCTAAGTTCGTAGTGGAATTATTGAATAGGTGCAACCAATGTGTTGAACATATGAAAGCAAGCATATCTGGAAGAAAATAAGGAAACTTACACAGTGCCCTTTCTTTTTAACCTTCCTACCTTCCACCTCCTTTCAGCCACTTATCTCATGCATTCACATTCTAATATTCATTTATCCCTTATTCATCATCATACACCTGTTCCATTTTCATTCTTCCCACAAACTGTTACTCTTCTTATACTCATTATACATTCCTTGACGAGTCGTGCAGTGCTACTCATCTGGTTGTCATTCCTCCCTGATCCCGACTATGTCTCATTACATTGTTGAGCGTGTCTTGAGGGACATATGTCAGCATATGAAAACGGATAGGATAGTATGTCGAATTACTAAGGAGTTTGGACAACAGTTGTGTCCAGTCTAAAGAACTAAATAAAAGAGGTGTTTTGCCTAGAAAATGAAGAGACAGAAAAGAACGCCAGTGGAGCTCATCATATTTTACATACTACTATCTTATTCAAATATATGTTATTTTTATTGTACTAAGTCCAACCATTTGAGTTGTGACAGTTTTTGTATAAATACATAGATTCAATATCTATTCAAGGCTTCTTCTTGCCGGATGTAATAGAGAAAACTCTCATTTTTTAGTATTAATACAAGTGTAGACAGAGATTCCAAATTTTGTTCAGTTTGAGTTATGTGCTTCTTTTTATTTCCACATCTCTAAATTTTCTTATGTAATTCCTTGATAATCGATTGATTTTAATTTAGTATCACAACTACTGTAATCACATTATATCAGCAATTCGTTAAGTAAGCAGTTTTTCCTCTGTATTTACTATAAGTAATACAAGACCTGCAAGCTATTTGAATTACTGCATCTCATATCATGTTCAAGGGTGAACTCTTTACTTTGTTCTACTGCAAACAAGGTGAGACTCATCTTCCATTGATTCCTAGTTTTGTTTAACAATTTTGTAAGCTTCTCCCACGTCGTTTGATATCATAATTGTGACTCAGACAACGAAATATGGTCGATGTGTTGTCCTATTATTAATTTCATTTAAAGATATTTTCTTATATAAATAAAGGTAGAAAAATAACTCTTTTTAAAACATTCTCTTTAAAATTTCCTGATGTCTGACATTACTCTTTGAACCTTAAGTTTAATCTCAAGAACAACATCTTTTTGGCGTCGTTGTCGGGGATGAAGAAACAAATTTATTTTCCCTGGGAAAACGAAAAGGAAAATTTCTATCTTTGATGGTGAACAAAGATTGAATACACAAGTAAGGATTATTTTTATCTTTCACTTGGTGACTTCACTGTAGACAAAACTGGCATTCATTCGAAAGAATACCAGAAAAAATCCAGACGATAAGCTGACCACCACAGTGTTAGATCCCGAAAGGTTGTTGAAACCAAAGGGATACCTCAAATCGACTGTTGCATCATCAAGTAAAGTATATCAACCCAAAGTTATGCAAGTTAATGATAAGGTTCATATTGAAGAACTAAACCCAAGAGATATTTTTAAACAAGTACCCTCTGCAGAGGCGTCAACTAGTAAACCCAAGGCTAAGCTTGATAATCTGGAGGTAATTGTTCCTAAGATAAAATTTGAGATTGACTTGAATGATACTCCTACCAATCAGAAAAAAACTCCCTCTCGATACCCGTTGTCATTGACACCCTAACGTTTCCACCCTTTCCCGAAGTAAAGGTTTCAGTTTCCCGAAGCTCTGAAGAATATATTGTATACTATGATTCATCCCCTATCGGTTCTCCTATATATACATCTTGTAAGTCTGAGGAAACCATCCCAGATTTCCCTTTTCCTCCTCTTCTAGATTTTCCATCTCCTAATGGCCTTTTTCTAGAACTTCCTTCACCACATCCCGAAGTAGTCGAAAGGTCACCTCTTCAGTCCCTCGAAGTTTTTGAAAATCCCCATTTTAGCTCCTGAATTTCATCTCCTAGACTTCCAATGGCTGGTGTTGGTGGTGCCGGAGGCAGAGAAGGAGGTGGACAAGGTCAAGGAAAAGCTTCCCCTCCTAGAATATTTTCCAAGGTAGCTACCAGATACACTCCCTTGGTCCTTCCTACCACCCTTCATGATTTGCCCAAAAATTATATGAAAAACCTACCAAAATTCATGGGAGAAGGAGATTTAACCGTAACCGAACACAGTTTTTTCTGATTAGTTTGTTGATATCCTTGGCATCAAACACAAATATGTTTACTCAAGGTTGTTAGTACAAACTGTTGAAGGAAAAGTGAGAACCTAGTTCTGAGGACTCCCGGTAGGTTCCATACGATCATATGATGATCTAGAAAATTCCTTCCTAAGACAGTGGCGAGAGAAGAAGGACCATCTCTATTATTTGACTAAATTTGGGGATTTAAGAAAAAAAAATTATGAATCAGTTCTTGAATTTACTCATAGGTTCAAAAAACTATACAAAAAAATCCCAACTGAAGTCAAACCCTCTCAACCTGCAGCAAAGGTAACTTTTGAAGGGGATTTTGAACCCGACTTTACCCTCCTCTTAGGAGAAATAAGATCTGCCACTCTAGCAGGAATGCAAGATGATGCCATAGAAATTGAATCTAATATGATGGCATCCAGGAAATTAAAAACTAAGGTTGATATGGGAACCAGGGAACCTAAGTGTTTTAAAGAACAGGCAGGACCATATGGGTCTGGGAAGTCCACAGAAGAGAAAATGGATGAGATGGCCAAGATAATTAAATATTTATCAAAGAAGATATCCAGAATGGAATTAGATCAAGCCAAACCTGATACTTGCATTAGGAATCAGTTCAAAAGAAACCCTAACCCCCAAATGCAACAGAGACAAATAAAAAATGAAGATCAAAAGATCCAAGCCCCGTTTAAAACTGAAAATTTTATGCAGAGGGATGACATGCAAAATTAGAACGAGTTAGAAGAAGAACTGAACAAACTTAGTGATGATGATCTTGAGCCACATTTAACCAGACAAGATTATGAAAAATATTTAGATCTAGAATCCATGTTTAATAATGAAGAAAGAATCAATAATCTGGGAGAATCCACCTATCAAGGACTCGCAGACTCAATAATGGTCGAACTCCAACAAAAGTATCATTTAAGGCCCAGAGAGAAAAATTCTATGAATGTTCCACCGAAAAAAAAATTGTCATGAAGTAAAACAAATGAGGCAGTAAGTACTAAACTGCCAACTGAAACACAAGTTGCCCGAACAAAGCCAGTTGAAACAAGAGAAACGCAAACTAAGAGACCAGAAAATACAGAAGCAGAAGTTCCAACCAAAGAAACCGAAAACAAAATCGGAGGTTTCGGTTTAGAAAACGAACTTAATAAAATTAAAATCCCCATGCCTCTCATTGAGCTTGCAAAAAAACTGATTTATAAAAAGCAAATTTCTAAAGTGATAATTTTTTATAATGTTGAATGGCATGCAGATGTTATTAATCTACAAGATGAAATACCTATGATCATGTTCGGTCCACACATCAAAAACACCAAGGATTCAGTTGCTCTGTTTTATATTACACTAACTATGCACGACCATTTACTCCACAAGTGCATGTTAGATTTTGGGGCCTCTCATAATTTAATGCCTAAAATTATCATGGGGAAATTGGGCCTCGAAATTACTAGACCTTATCAAGACCTGTACTCGTTTGATTCCAGGAAAGTTAAGTGTATTGGCATGATTAAGGATTTGGTAGTAAATCTTGCTCAGATCCCTGTAAAAAGTGTCCTTATGGATGTGGTCATTGACGACATCCCTTCCAATCATGGCATGCTTCTATCTAGGTATTGGGCTATTGAAATATTGTAACTGAAAAGAGTATTCTATTTATTATTCATCTATTATTCATTAGATCAATCCCCTTTTGTGGATTGATCATGTTGGGCATTATAATTGACCAAATCCCCTTTTGTGGATTGGTCAAACCCTAATTGTAATATGCAAATTAAGAAGTCGACCCGCAGGAAAATTAAAGTGGTTCTAACCACCTAGAAACACAAGTTGGCCCTGCCATTGAAGAGACACCTCCTTTTAGCGCTTGCTATTTTGTATAAATAAAGTAAGTCAACCACTCATTTTTTACTCACTCAGCTCACTCATATAGTGTGCAAGTATTAAAGGAATCTGCAGTTACCAAATGTCGGAAGAAGGAAGAGAGAGAGGGGCATTGCTTGGGAGAGGATATTCTCCAGTGTTTGGTTTATTGTCTTGGCTATTTTCTAGTCTAGCATCATGGTGGTTTGCCTCTCGTAGAGAGAGAGTTATTCTAGAACTGTACTTGGTTGTTGAATCTATATTAAAGAAGTTTTGTTGGGTTTTCTTCCCCTTGAGGGTTTCCCAGGATAAATGCTTGTGTACTTTTGTGATTTTGTTTCTCTTAGTGATCCTATCTATGATACAGTTATCTAGTAAATTGAAAGAAACCTAATAATATCTTAAACCTTAAAATGGTATTAGAGCTAAGCTTAAGAGAGCATCTTTCACACGAAAAAGAAAAACGTCACTCTTGTCGGAAAATTAGGGATTTTTATTGAAGAGGAATTTCAGCCCAAAGATCATCTAAAGAAGTGCATCCTAGCCCAAGGAACTCATTGACACCTTTAGGGCACCTTTTCAGTGGATAGAACTCCTAGAAAGTGAAACCCTAGATTTCATTGGTACCAGAAAACCAGAAGTACCAATACATATTTCCACAAGCTTAGTTTCAAGGGGTAAATTTTGGATTTTCAGAAATCTGACTGCACCAGCTTACTCGACTCAGCTCAGCGCATCTAGAATCTGGATCAGAATTTCAAAATTTGAAGTTTGAAAATTAGGGTTTCCTCATAAAACCCTAAGTTGCAGTTTCAGTTGCAGTTTCAGTACTAGTTGCAGTCACCCTTGAAGTTTTAAAAGGGGCTGCTACCAGATGGTGCCACTACCTCTAGATGATATCAGAGGTATGTACTCACATATGTTTACATTGTTAATCTTTAAAGGGTATTTGCAGGAGAAGGGATCTCTTGCCATATATACAGGAGGATCTCAAGATCCAACACATTCAGAGGAATAATGCAACCCAGGTTTGATTATTCTGATATGCATTTATTTGTTATGACATTATTTTGATATAGGTTCCATGTTGAAGCTATGACCATCATACTAACCTTTGGTCAAAATTAAATTCAAGGTATTAGACGGGATTAAAGTTGAGATCATAGAATTTATTCTCTAACCCAACTTTCTATCAAGATAGCATATAGTCTTAGTATAGAGGACAGGTTGAAGAAATCACTTGTCATCTTGAGTGAAGGACACTTGGAAGAAAAGAAACACACACTCATTCTTGAGGACAAGACTCTGTAAGAGTTATAGATAAGAAGAAAGATGTTTCAAAGATCAGATGCTACAACTATCAAAAGTTGGGACACTTTTCCTATGACTGTACTCAAGGAAAAGGGAAAAGAACGCATCAAGCACACGTGGCAAAGGAAGAGGAATCTCCTCCCTCAAAGAAAGATTTAGTAGAAATTGAGGATTGTGTACTTTAAGTTGAAGATAGTTGATTTGAAGAAAGATAGAAAATGGTGGAGTCTGTGGAGCCTCCCCACACTAAAACAAAAGATAAGTATTCATGTTATTTTAGTATCTTGTTTACTTTAATACTTTATCATTACAAGTTAGATTTTTTTGACAATATTAATTAATCTCGCTTTATTTCAGTGTCTATGCAGATTTATGAAGGAAGTATCAAAGAAGAGGATAAATAAAGAGATAAAATATTTATTTTAGATATGATCACTCATGAGAGTGACAAAGGTATGTGTTTAGCTATGATAGTAAGGAAAAAATTGGTAATTTCATATCTTGAATGAAAAAGAGTTCAAAAGTATTATTCATGATTAGGGTTTCAGATGTGTACATAGTTGAACAATTTTTTGTTAAGAAAAGATGTGTACTACTATGACAGAAATCATGATATAGTTTTATTTGATTACTTCTTATTGTTACTAACTGATTGGCTAAGTGACATATATCAGAAAGCATATTGTAAGTAAGTTTACAAGTCTCGGAAGAAATAACTTATGCCTTGACTTGCAGAAGTTAGACAACATGAGGAGGACTTATGATATGGTGATAGTTAGTAAAGACCAGAAAGTATCTAGTATTTATAGGAGTAGGAGGCTCCTAAAGATGTAGAACAGAAATGTTCAATATGAAGAGAATGATAGATATAGTTGATGAGATGAAGGTAACTACAGGTTTCTCCAGTATCATTCTTATATATGCAGAGGGAGCAGGTTGATCTAGTATGAAGTCAGAAAGAAAGAAATGTTCGAACTCAAGAAGGCACCCAGGATATTAAGGAAGAGACCTTCGTAGAGAAGGAATGAGAAATCCCATAGGTAGACCTTCATAGAGAAGGAAAAGATAAGAGACCTTCGTAGAGAAGGGGAATGAGAAATTTCCCATGGTTGACCTATGTCCAAGTGTTGAGTTTTGGATACTCTAGGGACATGCTATAATACCCTTGTAGAGAGGGGTGTGACCACCCTCGTAGAGAGGAGTGTGGATGTTTCTCCAAGGGAAAACAGGTAGATACTCTCCTTTGGCGAAGGATTGAGTATCCTGGAACACAAACCTTGACCATGTGGAATGGTTAGTTGGCTCTTGAGGTTTGTGTCATGATCCTGCATGGATCATGGAAAGGGAGTCTACTCTTTCTCAAGCTAGCATATTAGCTTCTCTAGTTCATGTGGGATGACTAGGAGTGAAGATATGGTAGTAGTCCTCTCTAGTGGATGGGCGAGATAGATGACTACAAGAGAAGGGAGAACATAAAAGGAATGGAAAAAATCATAGAATATATTTTGTTTGAAGATAAGAAAGAGTATCTTCTACATGAAGATGAAAGAAAGAAAGAGTATCTTCTGCGCGAAGATAAAGAGAAAAAAACTTTTTTAATATGGATCCATGGAGAACTAGTCAGTGATCGTGATGTCAGATGACCAAGTGGATTATATTGATGCCTCCTGTTACCCAGTTCATGATATTGCCCAGTTGATGATGTTACCCAGTTGATGTTGTTATCCAGTTGATGATATTGCCCAGTGGATGATGTTATCCAGTGGATGTTGTTACCCAGATGATGATGTTATCCAGTTGATTTTGTTGTCCAGTTGATGATGATTATCCAGTTGATGGTATTACCCAGATGATATTGTCCAGATGATGATGACATCTAGTGACCTGTCAAAATATAAAGAATACCCTTCTTGTTAAGGGGGGGTGTTGAAATATTGTAACTGCAAAGAGTATTTTATTTATTATTGATCTATTATTCATTAGATCAATCCCCTTTTATGGATTGATCATGTCGGGAATTTTAATTGACCAAATCCCCTTTTGCAGAACCCTAATTGTAATAAGAAAATTAAGAAGTCGGCCCCCAGGAAAATTAAATTGGTTCTAACCACCCAGAAAGACAAGTCTGCCCTGCCAGTGAAGAGACACCTCCTTTCAGCGCTTGCCAATTTGTATAAATAAAGGAATCCAACCACTCATTTGTTCACTCACTCAGCTCACTCATCTAGTGTGCAATTGTTGAAGGAAGTTGCAGTTACTAGTTTTCGGAAGAAGGAAGAGAGAGAGGTGCATTGATTGGGAGAGGATATTCTCCAGTGTTTGGTTTATTGTCTTGGCTATTTTCTGGTGTAACATCATGGTGGTTTGTATCTCGTAGAGAGAGTTATTATGGAACTATACTTGGTTGTTGAATCTATATTAAAGAAGTTTTGTTGGGTTTTCTTCCCCTTGAGGGTTTCCCAGGATAAATGCTTGTGTACTCTTGTGATTGTGTTTCTCTCAGTGATCCTATCTATGCTATGGTTATCTAGTAAATTGAAATAAACCTAATAATATATTAAACCTTAACATGGGGTGCCAAATTAGGAGGATCAGTTCAGTTGGACATGACTTAGGCTACAATCCCGATTTTCGGTGGACAATTGACAYGACTATACAGAGAGACTACACTGGCGTATACTGTAAGTGACCCCCAAAACCCCAATAATTACCCGATCTATGTTGTTGATCAGGACTTAGGAAATTTTATATTATCTATAGAAGATGATTTCAAATAATGTATAGAAGAAGAAAATAAAAAATTAGAAATAACAAAGAAAAATGTAAATAATAGAGAAGGAATGTGGAAAATGTTCTTCAATGGTGCCTCATCCTGCGAAGGAGTAGGAGCTGGAGTTTTATTCGTGGCACCAGGTGATGAGTATGTTATTCCCTTCTCTTATAGGTTACAATGGGATATCGATTATACGAATAACATCTGTGAATATGAAGCTATGGTTTTAGGATTAGAAGATGCTAGGAAGTTAAAAATCGAACATCTAATAGTTTATGGTGATGCAGAGCTTATTGTAAAACAAGTGAAACAATAGTATCAAGCTAATAACCCAAGATTGAGATCATAAAGGAATTGCACATGGGATCTTATAGATAATTTCTTCTCGTCCTTTAACATACACTCTATTCCCAGAATGGAGAATCAACAAGTTGATTCCTTGGCCAAGGTTGTTGCGACCTTCATATCGCCCATTGTCTTGAAACCAAAGTATCACATCGATATGAGACACAGACCTTTGATACCAAAAAACGTTCAACACTGGTAGGTGTTCGAGGACGACGAACAAATCAAACAGTTCCTTGAAATGGTCGACGATTTTTCTGAGACTCACATAGATCAGGAAAACCAAAACGATCCTATTTGGGTCATGAAGGAAGGTGAAGACCCTGAAAATTTCCAGGATAAGATCGCAAACCATTGCATGCTCTTGATTAAGAAAAATCGTATCCCCAGAGGTCCGATCCCCTTGGAGAGATTATTTGACCAGGATGACATACCTTTAAAATTTACCTTACGACCTCAACCCAAAGAGGTTGATGACTGTAATATAAGAACTGATGAAAATCCTAAACTGGTTAAGATATATAAATACCTTCCAACCCAAATGAAGAATAAGTACGTCCAGTTACTTAGGAAATATAAAGATGTTTTTGTGTGGTTCTATGATGATCTAAAAACTTACGATACCTCTGTTATTGAACATGAGATTCCTTTGAAACATGGTATCAAACATTTCAGGAAGAAACTCAGACAAATAAATCTTATTCTCATGCTAGTGATAGAAAGGGAATTCAAGAAGCTTCTCGATGCGAATATTATTGCTCCACTCAGATATTCTGAATGGATAGCAAATTTGGTACCCGTCAAAAAGAAAAATGGTGAAATAAGGATCTGTGTAGATTTCAGAAACATAAATCACTCATCCCTCAAAGACAACTACCCACTACCAAAAATAGATCATGTTCTAGAAAAGGTAGTTGGAGCTAACAGAATGTCCATGATTGATAGTTTTTCTGGATACAATCAAATTGTTGTCCATGAAGACGACAAAGAAAATAATGTGTTTACCACTCCGTGGGGAATTTTCATGTACAATAAAATGCCATTTGGTTTGATGAACGTAGGGGCTACTTTTCAGAGAGTGATGGGCATCGTGTTCATTGGTGAGAAAGACAATTTTTTGTTATTTATATTGATGATTTCACGGTTTTTTCTAACTCCGATACAGAACACCTGCTACACCTCAGGAAGACCCTCGAAAAATGCAGAAAGTTTGGTTTGTCTCTTAATCCTAAGAAATCAGACTTCTCTATGAAATAAGGTAATCTCTTTGGTCATATAGTGTCAAAAGAAGGAATCAAGGTCGACCCTAAATGAGTTGAGGCTATAGACACAATTAATATTCCTAGGAACAAAAAAGAAATTCAATCTTTTTTAGGAAAGATCAACTTTCTGAGAAGATCCATCCCCAAATTTGGTGAAATAATTAAATTGATTACAGATATGTTGAAGAAGGATGGTGAAGTGAAATGGACCGTCGAGGATAAAACATAATTTGAGCGATTCAAGAAAGCTATAGGCGAAGCACATGTGTTCGCCAGTCCAAACTATACTAAGTAATTCATGATCTTCTCTTTCGCTTCTAAACATACTATCGCAGCGGTGCTCCTACAAAAGAATGAAGAAGGCTTCAAACAACCAATAGCCTTTTTCAGTAAAATTCTCAGGGATGCAGAATCAAAATATGATATACTTGAAAAACAAGCTTATGAAATTGTGAAATCTCTCAAATCTTTCAAGACATATGTGTTGCATTCCAAAATAATTGCTTATGTGCCAACAAGCATTGTCAAATACATATTGTTTCAACCAGACAGTGATAGAAAGAGAGGTCGGTGGTTAGCTAACATTTAGGAGTTCGATCTAGAATTAAAGTTGACCAAACTGATCAAAGGTCAAGGCATGGCGAAATTGTTACCAGAATCAAATTTCAGGGCACTCGGGACAAATCACCTTGAATCACATGGGTATCTCCTAGATATAGAGGAGATTGATGATCAAAAACCTACAATTCATATTGAAGATAAGTTTTCTTCCTCTTCTTGGTATTACGATATTGTTTCATACCTCCTTACCCTTCAGTGCCCAAATGACATGACTCCATCCAAAGCGAGAAATTTGAAGCTACACGCAGTCAAATATTGTATTATTGATGGCCAATTGTACTGGAAAGATCCTCTAGGCTTCTTGTTATATTGCTTAACAGAACCTGAAACAAAAAGTGTCATAAACGAATTTCATGAAGGAGTGTATGGAGGACACCATGCTTGGAGGGAAACAATCTACAAGATTTTAAGAGTTGGATATTATTGGCAAAATTTATTTACTAACATGAATGCCAAGGTCAGAGCCTGCAACTCTTGCCAATTGTTCTCTTGTAATAAAATATCCATGTACTACCTTTAATCTCGGTCAAAGCAGAAGCTCCCTTTCAACGATGATTTCATCGGAGAAATCCATCCGCAGTCAAGCACCCAACATAAATGGATTTTATCTGCTATCGATTACTTCACGAAGTGGGTCGAATCCATTCCAACTCGGAATGATACATATTCGGTAGTAATAAACTTCTTGGAAGAGAACATCCTATCGAGATTTGGTTCTCCTCGAAAAATAGTCACTGACAATGCTCAAGCTTTCAAATCTATGGCAATGGTCAATTTCTGCCAAAAATACAACATTGTGTTAGGACATTCTACAACCTATTATCCTTAGGGGAATGGGTTGGTTGAATCATCTAACAAGAGCTTGATGACTATAATAAAAAAAAAATTGACAGAAAATAAAAAGGCTTGGCACATCCACCTAAAACATGCCTTATGGGTGAATTGAATCGGCACCAAGAAATCAATAGGTATGTCCCATTTTCAACTGGTTTATGGTATTGACATTCTCCTTCCTATCAATATCACTCTTCCTATGATGAAGCTCTGGAAGGATGAAAATGAAGAGACAAATGATGTTACAAGAAGGATAAATCAAATAATCGAAGTCCAACAAAATAGGGTCAAAGTAGATGACAGACTTCAAAAGCACCAAGATAATATGAAGGCCCTCTTCGATAAAAAAAACTAAAGACAAGGAGTTCTCCCTAGTGATATATTTTTGAAGTGGGATGCTAGGAAAGAAGACGCGGGGAAACATGAAAAGTTCAACCATCTCTGGTTCAGACCATTCAGGATTGCATCCGCTGAAGGGAAAAAATCATTCTTACTGGAAAACCTTGATGAAGAAATTCTTAACGCTCCTATCAACAGGCATTACCTAAAACATTTTATGCAATAGTCATATTTTAGATTCCCATTGTATATATCGGTTTTGGTTTCTTGTTTCGATTTGCAATTTTATTTTTCTTTTGTAAATTATCCAAATTTTACCTTTACTGTAAATAAACCAGTTTTACTCTATATTCTTAAGGAAAAAAATAAAAGAATCTTTACCACATATCATTTATAGACTGTAGAATTTTCTGACATTTCCTATTTTGGTTCTTGTGCAGAATAATTACCGTCAACTGAGAGATAAGGATACATCAGAATCCAACACTCATTTTTCAAAAACATTTTCTTTCTCTCAAAACATGTTATAAATTAATGATTTACTTGATTGAAAATACAGAGGAAATTTGAGGTATGAACTCCTACCCTGCTAGTTCAAACTCAAATTTTAAAGGAAATCTTATCGGATGTAAATGAGGTTTCGCTCCTGTAGATATTGTCACCTGATCAAAGATAAGATAAGTATGAAATTACAGCTTAATTTTGTAGCCTTTTCTGAATGAAATAAAAGAAAATAAAAAAGGAGGCTTGAAAGGAAGTTCGAGAATCAATAAACAAGCTTGTGTCAGAATGAGGTTCTTTTGTGTCTGGCCCTCTAAGTCATCATTCTTTTTTATTTTTCCTATCCTTGAGCTTTTACTCTTTTCTGATTTTCGCTACTTTTCTTGGGCCTTCATAGAAAGAAAGAATTACACCTTGGCTCTAAAAACTTAAAAACATGTCTCCAAACAAGACTAGGTGAAAATCTTTATGTTCCTTTGATTTTAATTGAAAGAAAGTATGTTCAGGCTAATCCCAATAACTTTATCTCTTCTATCAGATTTTTATCTGACCAATTCGCTCAAGGTTGATCCCTGAAATTCAAAATCCCTATAAAATCTTCCCTATGGGCAAAGGTGTATTGAACATTAGAAGAAAATTAGTTTCAGAGTATACTTAAAAAATTATGACAGACCTTCTTTTAACTTCTAAGTAGATATCATCCCTTGTATGATACATACAGATTGATTGCCCCCACTTCAAAATATTAAAATTTAAAGACATGTGGTGAAAGGAAATTCATTAATTGATTTCCCCCACCTTGTCCAAAATAGATGGTGAAAGGAAATTCATAAATTTGATTGCCCCCATCTTGTACAAAGAGATGATGAAAGGAAATTCATGTAACGATTGCCCTCATCTCAGCAAAATGAAAATATGCTAATTGAAGTGGTGAAAGGAAATTCAATGGGAGAAGTAGATAAATTCACCGGGGTACTGAACAGGCTCACTAGCAGTGAAGCAATGTCTATGATATATGTATGGTTGTCATACATATCTACGAAATATACTCTGATATCTAATTCTCTTTCCGGTAATCTTTACATTTTGGACCTACGTCTAATTCTCTTTTCTCATTCTGGTAATCTTTACATTTTGGACCAACGTCTAATTCTCTTTCTAGTAATCTTTACATCTACTTAACCTTGATGTGAGCAAAGTCGGTCAAAGTCTGATATTTTGGTTAAATTTATTTCGATTATCTTGAATAGATCCGAACTCAGTTTCAAGAAAGGGAAATCTTAAATAGCCTAACTTGAGATAAATAGTTGGGGGTGTTTTGAATATTTTTTGAGATTCGGTTAAAGTTGAATTTTTCTCTGCATGATTAATCCCTAAAAGTGTTTCCCAKAAATGAAATAATGACTCCATTTGCCCAATAAAGGCACTCGGTATACTGTTCTTCCACATCTCATAGGGAGACACAATCCCCATATGGAGCCTATGTTGGAACACATACAATTATGAAATTTTGAGCCCTATGCTTTTCACCTCRTGAAAATATAATTTTACCCAAAGAAAACTAAAAATTGGTAAATAAGATTCTAATTTTAAATCAAATTCCTTTGTTAGTTAGTAAATAATAGGGCGTGCATAGTATCCGTCATTGATGAGTTTTTCCCTTTTTATTGGATGATCCTAATACCTCTGTATTTTTGGAGCCACCTAAGTTTTAAAGAGGTAAATCTATAATGGTCATTTCGGAGCTCCATGCTTCGGATGTTGCAGTAAGTCTTAACAATAAAAACCTCGAAGCTTTGAAACCCAGGAATGTTTGTTCATTGCATTTCCTAAACCTTTTTTAAAAGGGCACAAGTCATAGGACACGTGTGCCTTCCAAGTCTTTCCCAAGTTGACACATGGCACCTCCCTTTCATCAACACGTCAAAATGACCTCGGATGTGATACGTCACTACAGGAAATGATCCTTTGAGATTATAACAAAGAACTAATTCACAACTCACCGATGTACCAAAATGTTGAAGTATTAAACATTAAATGATTAAGTTAATCATGATTAGGAGATAACTAATGACCCCGTGGTTTGGATTTCAGGTATTTCCCCTGTATCATATCCTAAAGTCTCTGGATTCCGAACTCCTGAAACACTTGAATTTAATGCACCATCTTAAACATGATTAATTAAAAGTTTACAAGTGATTATTCAAAGATTAATCTTTTCACGGATTCGAGATTCGGGAGGTTCCCACTATGTCACATTGAAAACTCCCGAACGCAAACCGTCGAAGCGTTGGTGGCATTTATGACTAGTTAAGGATAATGATTCAAATGCAGATTGTGGATCGCCAGGTAGACTTTCCCATCAAACGTTAATAAATTCTTCGTCAGTGAAGTTATACGAAAAGTGATGACTATGTTTTGAATAAAATCATTTCGATTTTAAATTCATTTTCACTTTCTGATATAAACAAGATTTATATGTTTAAATGATTCACAAATATTCTCTGCAATAGGTAATTTCACTATGTCTCCTTAGAAGTTATGGCGTCGTGGAAAATGATGAAGAAGTCTGATGTGGCTGGCAAGGATTTAAACCCAAATGCGGACGTTCTTTCGGACACCACGTCGTGAGCCATGTACACTATTAAATCTTGGACATAGGTGTTCGAGGTTCGAGAACATGAAACCATCAACTATCCAGAGGACTCTACTGAAGAAGAAGATGATACTTACGCAGCTAAAATCAGACATATAGCGGAGTCGGAACTATACAAAATAGTGGCACAACCGAGACTCATGACTTATAACGACATTGCAAGTTGGGTCCTAGAACACGTTGACATCCAAACCAGGAGCATTATCATCCATAATAAGGTCGTTGTTGGCTCTTTCCAACCAAAAATTATGCAATTAATATATAAACTCTCTCCTAATCCTAGATATACATTCAATGTCACATTCATTCTGGAGTTCGAGCAAAAGGAGTGCGTCCAGTATGCCAAGAAATGTCTCGAGATAATCAAGTCTTGGTGGAGGAACCCGGACAAATTCATAACTGATGCTCATGGTGTATATGCCACAACATCTTTGGATGCCCATATGGTGTATGTATCCATGATGTTATGTCGATTATTTGGGAGGAATATCCCTACACACTTATCAGTGGAATGGATATCCATCATGCACGAAGTAGCAAAGGGTTTCACATTCAATTGGGCCAAAATGTTGTTTGATAACTTGGCCAAAGAGATTGCATAATATAGAACAGTGAAGTCAAAGGGGCAACCTGCCCCCTTCTACATGTCATCATATATCATGGATGCCATCATTTTCATGACGCCTTTCCCATTGATGAATTGGAGTTGGACCCCGACCAGAGCCGAGCCCATTCATTTATATCATTCCAATCTTTGGGAATAAAAGGCCAAAGATTTATTTTACGAAATATGTCACAATGTGGTTATTCCTATTCATATAGCCCTGTATGGCCATCCACCTCCTCGAATTTCATATAGGATTATGGGAAATCTGGGTAACCTAGAAGATTGGTTTACTGAGGAGAACTTCTCCTATATCAGATTTTTTGGGTGCTCGGTTCCTCCCCATGACCTCCCATGATTCTTATCAGACCGATTGGTATGCAGAGAAGTGGGCTTGCAGATAGTAACATGAGGCATCAACAAAGAGTTGAAGGCAACACAAAAAAAGGTATGGCCAACTTTTCCCATTCAGGTTGGCATGTTTTCATTACTAGATTTTGGTCACTCCAAAGTGGAGGTTGTGGCTATGGAAGATGTCAAATTGGTTGACATCAAATTCAAAAGACACGACCCACACAAAATTGTAGAAAACCACCTGACCCAATTCAACATGAAAAGATATGTGCACGAAAACTCCCCGCATGACGAAATATTCAGGGGAGTTAAGTCTTATAAGGAGGTACAGGACAGATTCCATACCTTGACCCCATATCAACAAGTTGGTTTTCTCAGCTTTCGAAAGCAGAGGTGGAACAACCTACCGAAGGTACTACAAGGGGAGCAAGTAGTCACTCCCACTTCTCAGGAAGCCATGTCAACAGGTTCTAAATCCAGTCACTATGGTAAGCATAATGTTGAGGAAGTCTCAAAGATCTCAGAGGTATTGACCCAGAAATTAGAAGCCTCATTGTGAAGCTAGTTAGGTCACCAGGAAAAATCCCAACTTGAGGATTTCCTGAACCAAGGACAAAATGTGCCTCCTTCATCACCAACTACTCCTGCTAGCACCTCAAATACAACAGAACAATAGAAATCTATGGATATTGGCACTCCCATTACAACATTGACACCTCTACAATCCATCTTAAGGACCCCTAATCCCGAATTTTTTTTTCGTAAATTATCTTACCCCCATCTCGCCCAAAGAAATGCCTCCTTCAGATTCCTTTTTTAGCAGAAAACAGAAGGCCATTGTCAAAAGGGAATCACACCAAAAATATGGAGTGATAACTAAAATAAAGAGAATGGTATATGATGGAATTAATCAAGATGCTCCAGGATTCGCAAAATAAGTCGCAGGTTCATTAGGTTCTTTTGCCATGACCAATCAATGGTTTGTTGACAATTTGGTTGAGAAACTATGACATATGTTCCTATTGGTAGAGAACTTGCAAAGTCAAATTCAATCTGTGGAACGGACTATAAGGGACAATATGAGTCATGATTTCGAGAAAATTAGAGTTCATGATCAACAACAAATCCAACATCTTCGGGCCAACCTTGATCATCTCCATCAAAGTTTGCAAGTCAACCGAGGATTGGTCACTCGGCGCGATGAACTGATAAAAAAATTGCAAGCTAAGTTGAACCTAGCCGAAGGTACCTCGATAGATATATCTTCCTTTCAAGCTCAAGCACGGGAAATAAATGAGAGGTTGGAAATTTTCTAGCAAGACCTTTTTCTGAAGTTTGATGTTATCCAAAGTGCTTCCAGGCTGTAGACCTTTCTCTGAAGGGCATATATGTCAAGGAAAGAGAAGCTCACTCAGCCCGAGCTAGGTTTCAAGAAGCTATCATATTTGTGCACAAATATAATGTCTATGATTTTCCTATGGTCTCTCCTTCTAAACAATTACGAGGTGATATGGCCCTGAAGGTCTAGGAAACAAATTTGACAGAAAGAAAAATATTGGCCAGAGAGGTAAAGGGAACTTTCCTGGAAGTGTTGTCATCATTAGATAAGAAGATAATTGAGTTTCAAGGGACTAATATATCGAAATCCTTGGGGAAAATTGATATTGAAATGAACCAACAAAATTCCAGAAAGAACAAGGAAGAGACTCTAACATCCATTCAGGAAATGGATCAAATTGATCTTCTTAAGATAAATAAGTGTCTAGTAAGTCCAAGTTCACAGCTCCAAGCCACATCTCAAGAAATAAAAAGGATCCAAGAAAAGTTCCCCCGGGTAGAGAGGAGATTATTCACTTTTGAGGTAAATGAAACGATCAATCCCTCTAAGTTCGTAGTGGAATTATTGAATAGGTGCAACCAATGTATTGACCATGGGAAAGCAAGCATATCTGGAAGGAAATAAAGAAACTTGCACAGTGCCCTTTATTTTTACCCTCCCTACCTTCCACCTCCTTTTAGCCACTTATCTCATTCATTCACATTCTAATCTTCACTTATCCCTTATTCATCATCATACACTTGTTCCATTGTCATTCTTTCCACAAACGGTTACTCTTCTTATACCTGTTATACATTCCTTGATGAGCCGTGTAGTGCTACTCATTCGGTTGTCATTCCTCCCCGATCCTGACTGTGTCTCATTACATTGATGAGCGTGTCTTGAAGGACATATGTTAACATATGAAAACGGCCAGGACAGTATGTTGAATTACTAAGGAGTCCGGAAGACAGTTGTGTCCAGTCTAAAGAACTAAAGAAAAGAGGTGTTTTGCCCAGTAGATGAAGAGACAAAGGAGAATGCTAACGGAGCTCATCAGATTTTACATATTGTTGTCTTATTCAAATATATGTTATTTTTATTGTAAGAAGTCCAATCGTTTGAGTTGTGACAGTTTTTGTATAAATACATAGATTCAAGATCTATTCAAGGTTTCTTATTGCCGAATGTAATAGAGAAAACTCTCATTTCTTAGTATTAATAGAAGTGCATACAGAGATTCCAAATTTTGTTCAGTTTGAGTTATGTGCTTCTTCTATATTTCCACATCTCCAAATTTTCTTATGTAATTCCTTGATAAGCGATTGATTGCAATTTATTATCACAACTATTGTAATCACATTATATCATCAATTCGTTAAGTAAGCATTTTTTCCTTTGTATTTACTTTCTTCTACTGCAAACAAGGTGAGACTCATCTTCCATTGATGCCTAGCTTTGTTTAATGGTTTTGTAAGTTTCTCCCCCACCATTTGATATCATAATTGTGACTCAGACAATGAAATACGGCCTCTGTAATGTCCTATTATTAATTTCATTTAAGGATCTTTTCTTATATAACTAAAGGTAGAAAAAGAAGTCTTTTAAAATCATTCTCTTTAAACTTTCCTGATGCCTAACATTACTCTTTGAGCCTTAAGTTTAATCTCAGGAACAACATAGT
This sequence comes from Picea engelmannii, assembly GCA_009831015.1. Lineage (NCBI taxonomy): Eukaryota > Viridiplantae > Streptophyta > Pinopsida > Pinales > Pinaceae > Picea > Picea engelmannii. The sequence goes on from ML804374.1 coordinate 181,195, forward strand.
GTATCTTGAACCCCTGGATGGTCTAATATGGATTGTAGTATGAGAGAGGGATTTTAATGGATATGGATAGTTGAGATAGCTTTCTCAATGGATTATTGTCCTTAATTGATTGTAGGCTCAATGTTTTTCCCTTAGGCGTTGGAGATCTCCTGGAATTTTGGTGGATGCCCTTAATTGAGGCCTCATGGATGAGTCACTTGTTTATAAATCACCCTATAGGGTATGTGGAGTGTTGTGCATTATGGAAGAGGGATTCAATCCCTATTTGACATGTGGCATATTGGTTTCTTGTTCAAATAATTGTAAATGGCTCAAAGACTCCTAGATCTTTGACATTGTTCTTACAAGAGGTAGTTGACCCAATGGAGTATATTGCTTTGGAGGATAGATGGAGTACACAAAATCTTGTGATGGATTGGTGTGGAATTTCCTTGTGTAACTACATTACTTTGGAGTCATTATTGTGCATAGCATCGCCATTGGAGCATGAAATTTTTACTCTAGAATGAACATCTCACTTGTGTGGCCTACAAGGGTTCATGTAGGTTTCCTATAAGGGCTTAGGCCCACATAGTATTGTTGACCTCCCTTACCTCTCTTATAAATAGAGCATGGAAAAATTCTTTCCATGACATATTCATCCATTCATTTTTATTCACTCTTGTAGTGAAATGTGACTAAGAGAAGAGAATGCTCTCTCTCTCTCTCTCTCTCTCTCTCTCTCTCTCTCTCTCTCTCTCTCTCTCTCTCTCTCAACTCTTCACTTGCACATGTATTCTCTCTCTCTCAAGGCACTAGGGTTTATTGGTCATCTTGGAGTTTATTGAATTTTCATGGAGTTCTAGGGTTACATTTTATCCCTTCGATATTGGAGAATAGGGTTTTGACAGAAAACCCTAGGGTGGACTTGTGAAGAAGAAGAAAAGAGGCTGATGATTTTCCTTGGAGATTGTGTTGGAGAGATTATTGCACTTGGATCTTACATGTTGAGATAGTGTTTGATTATTTACCCTAGCTAGGGATTTTTGGATAGTTGGAAGTTTCATACTAGCATTAAGAGAAGGCTATGATGTGTACGTGTACTTCATTTTAAGCTTATATATGAAATTTCTAGCTATCCACGTCCTGTGTCATTTTCAAATTTGATTTTCAACTGTGCATTTTTTTTATGTTTTGTTATTTAAAACCATTTATGTCTTATTGATTGGAAATAAGTAAAAGGGAAAAAAATCAATGGGTTTAGCTCGGGTGGTTGGGAGGAATGATTGGTATTCTACCCACCTAGGTTCAATTCCTACAAGTGCATGTTGAGTTCCCTATAAGCATTGTTGTAATGTCTTTGAGCCCCCATTGTTGATGTCCTTGTGCCCTAAATAATTTATGGTTTACCTTGGGTACCATCCTCAAAATGAGGAGAAGTACCTGGGGGTTTTCCTAGGGCATTGTATCTTGGAAAAAAAAGGCAAAAGGAAAAATTGTTAACTGGTTTGGCATGTATGGAAGAATGTAAGGGGTTGATTTCACTATTTCTACACTGCTATAATTACTATTGTAAAAGTACATTTCATATTGGATAATTTGTTGATAAGTTTCCCTAAAAGGAACTGAAATTTATTCATTTGTTTGATATCTTTCTCCTTTAATTATTGGGAAGTTTGGGGTTGTTTGAATTGAACTATTATGATCTTTCCTATGTTGTTTTATACTCTAATTTACAATTGTCCTAAATGCTAAAACTTCTAGGGCTTATATCCAAGAAACCTTCTATGAAGAAGGTGAAATTTCAGTTTTGCATTAATTACCAAAGTGCATGAAGTTTCCACATGGTTTTAAAGGTTGTTATGGTTGAGATCACTCGAGTAAGAGAGTGTTTGTATTTCAACTAGAGTTTACCTAGGATAGGTACTTTACCTAGTTGAGGTAGTAGTGAAAAAACCTAGGTTACTTGGGGCAAGCATTTGTACCCTAGAAATGGTTTTATCTACTTCATATACCACTGATATTTTATGCACTTCAAACTTTTTCGGGATGTTTAAGTTGACTCTGGGTCTTAGAGAGTGACATATTGGATAGAGCTTCCAATTGTGTTCCATGGAAGCTCATGTTTTAGATTCTTATGGAGGCTTATTTTTGGGAACATGTTGAAAAGGAAATTCTAGAACATGTTGATCCAGCATAGTTGTCCACTCATCAAAAGAAGGAAGCCAAGCTGAAGAAAATCATTCTTGATTATGTAAATGATCATTTCATACAACACATCAGATAAGAAGTCAGGTAAGAGTATGTTTGATGATTTGATTAAGTTATTTTAGAATTCTTATGATTCTTGACCAATGCTCTTGAAAAACCATCTCTATTCGCATGAGCAAGATAGACATTGTGGTGAACTACTTTATCAGGATTAATGAATTGAAGGATTAATTCATTGTCATTGCAATGAAGGTGGAGAATTAGGGAATAGTGTACATTTCTCTTAAGAGGCTTGCTCCTTGCTAGATGCCTTTTGTCCAAGGTATTTGTTCTTGGGAGAACATACCAAATTTCCCTAAGATTTGGGTTGATCTTGTGTAGGAAGAAATCATATTGCAGTTTTTCTTGGAGCAACAACAAGAAGTAGATGTTATTGGTCTTGTCAAAAATATGAAGAAGGGTAGCAAGAAAGGATTCAAGGAGGATGGGATAAATACTAGAAAGGAGGACCTGAGTATGGTAATATCCTTTCAACATCATGAGATGCGACATTATGTAGGACACTTCCCATTAAAGAAGGGAAAAGGTGTGAAGCATGTTATAGCCAAATCCTCTCAGTTTGAGACTACCTTTTCCATGACTTGTAGTTTACCCTCTAACAATGTGTCTAGTGTTGGCTAGTATATGGATAGTGGAGCTTCGAGACACATGACATATGACAAGTCTCTATTCAACAATATTTAGGAGCAAATGGCAAGCATGAATATGGAGCTTAGCGATGATGCCACATACCCTATGAGAGGAGTTGGATCCATTTCATTATAGATTCCTTCAGGTGATGTTCTCGAGTTAAGTGATATTTTATTTGTTTCGAGTTTGAGGAAAAATTTCCTTTCAATTTATTACATGAAAAATATATATTGGAGAGGTTTTTTTGAGGGACAACAATGAACCATCATTGATTGTACTCTAGCTAGTTCGAGTACTTTAGCTAAAGGGTGAGAGAGGGTGACCTTTACAAGTTACTTACTAATCCATTGGAACTCTTACATTCTAGGAAAAGGATGGTATGGCCTTCCATTTCTCAAGAGGAACATGCATGGAAAGATATTATTGAGCTAGTTCAAGTTCAATTTCAAGTGCATGTTATCCCCGGATCCTAGGGATAACTAGGGAGATGATGTCTCAAGTCCCTCAGGTTGAACACATGGAGTATCAAGAGATAGCTTGACCAGCAGTGTCCACTTGCACAAACAGAGACCCGTCTCGCCACCACAGTTATGGGTTCATCATGAGGGTATCCACCACATCAATTGGCTTCTGGATGAAATTGGTTTTTTCTCCATGAGGTACAAGCCAGTTATTATGGTGAGTGTCATTTCAATATTTGAGGCATTTGAGTTTGTTGCATTTAAAAAAAAATTTGATTATGTAATGTCTTCTTGGACATTATGCTCTTTTCCTTGTTTCACCTTGGTGGTTGACATTGCACCCTAGTAAGTGGGTCCCCTTTGGGGATAGGTTTTCTACTAGGAGGTCCTCTTGACGAGTCATCGTGCCACTCCCGACCATACTTGTCACCTTCCACACTTCATCCCCTCATTTCCTTTCCTTTTGGGATTTTCGGGTGTACTAACCCCAGAAGGGATTGTTCCTCATTTCATGGGAAGAAGGGGCTAAAGGACTAGAGGCATGTAGCTGGAAAAAGATAAAATCCAATAATGAACCTTCTAGATGCTCGTTAAGGTATCTCAAGGACAATAAAATGTCTCTCATAAGAAATTGATGGGACCCATAAAAAATAACTAATACAAAATGCCAACCAAGATGGAGCATGTGTGGGCAATGTTTTTCATGCTTAGGTAGAATCCCCGCACATGGATTCAACTTGGGGAAGAATGATGTGACCAGGGTAGAGTCAAGGTGGGCACTATTTTTCATGCTTAGGTAGAATCCCCACCTTGGATTCAACCTGGAAACATCTTTAAAAGATAAAAGTCAATAAATGGGCTTGGAAAAAGGTTGTGTTGAAAAGGAAGGTGCAACACACCCTCTACAAAGGCACCCATAAATGAGATACTATGATCCTTTGTATGTCATGAACCCCATGCCCAAGAGTATTTCCCCCATCCATATTACTTTGTCCACATGGCTTAGAGAGGGGTCCACTTGGGAAACACTCCTAAACTTGAGGTACGATTCACCCAATAGGTCACTTTTTCAACCCTCCCATACCTAAACTTGGAAAATTGCATAGGGTCTTTGAGCACTTGTTTATTTTGATGAGGTAGTTTTTTATGTACATTCTTAAATGGCCCTTTTCGTGACTTGATTTACTCATCGTGATGCATTTGAATTGAGATCCTTGGAGGGCATATTCATTGTCATTGCAGGACCTAGATGATGGAGAATTTTGGAAGAACAAGCTCAGCTTGGATTTCCTTGGGGCTTGGGGCCCACAGGATGGATACCATGGCCCATGCACCGAACGATGATGCTAGCTATTGGAGGCCTGAGGAGACATCATGGAGGACATAGCTGAGCCCTTTTCTAGCCCAACGATTTTCTCTTCAGGCTAAGACGTCACTTTTGAGGAGGTTGGCGTCACGCTAGGGCTAGGGTTGGGGTCGTGGTGTTGTTGTTGCTTGACACTTGGCATATTTGGATGGAGAGGAGTACCTTGAAGATCATAGCGCTTGAGGAGAAGGCCTTTGGAGGCCCAATGTTTCATCTCCAAGCCCAACGTCCTTCTCTTGACGACAAAACGTCACCCTAGAAGAGGAATGACGTCACTTTAGGGTTTCTTATGTGCATTTTTAAAGTTAAATTTGAATTTTATAATGTAAAGGGGAAAAGTAAAGTTTGTTTACCCATTACTTTATGGTTTACGCTAAAATTAAGTGGAGAAAAAAAATTAGTAGGATTTTTATAAATAGAGATCATTTCTATTCCATTTTTATCATAGCTCTCCCATTGTGAGAAGACTAGTGGCTAAAATTTGCACCTTACTTGGGAAATTTGGTATCTCTCTCTTTTGCAAATGATTTTTGGTGACATCTCTTGGTGAACGATTGAGATAAGGTGGTGCACACCTCTTGGAAACTTATTTTCTTGCTTATGAATGGTCATTTCTTGGTGAACTAGGGTTTGATCTTGCATCTCTCTTGGAATTGGTAAGGAAAATCTGCAATTGTTAGTTCTTCTTCCTTGTTTCAAGATTATTGTTGGTTGAAACACTAGGAGGCGTATAAGTGCATACACCCTCCATTAAGCTTCAACTCATTTTCTAGTTTACAAGCCATTTATTGCAAGGTTGCTAGGAGGAGTACAAGGGTGTACACCCTGCTAGATATACCTTGGTTTAATTTGCATACCCTAGGGAGTAAGAGGATTTACACCCCTAGGGATTTTTTTGATCTAACTCATACTTTTCAAGGCTCCATTCACCTAAATTTTAAAGGAACTAATCTGAAGTGTGCATTGGAGAAATAAATTGTTAGCATTGGTAAGCATGATTTAGTGAAATATTGATATTGTTTAAGTTGGGATCTATTCTTGACACTTTGAGGTTGCTAAGGCCTCTAGGGCATCTAGGTTTTCTTAGTCTTCTTGAAGCTATAACTAAACAAAATCTACAGCCATTAGGGTTGCATCAAATTGCTCTCTTTTTAATTTATAACTTGCATTTCAACCATCAAAATTTTCTAGCATGCTGCCATAATAATCTACTAGTCTCAACGCACATTTTGGGTGGTTTAATTGTACTTTTTGTGGGTTGAAATTTTCTATTGTAGCATTAGTTTGCTACAAGCATAAGGCTGATAATATATCTCTGCAATTCTTGTCTATAACAACCTTATTTCATTGCTAAAGTCATATGTTGTCATGCTTGAGTTACTCTAGTTATTGCTAGCTTATCTCTTGCATCATTTACCCGACTTTTACAATCTTGTAGCAGCTTTAATAATCGTTTACTTGCTGATATATATTTTTGTTCACTGCTACAAATAGGGACAGCAAGATCAACTTTCTTGTCCATTGGATTTTCTAGCTTGTATCTCATCCTTTCTTGTGTCTCAGGAAGGTACAATCATCTTTTGTAGGTACTCAATTTCCTTGGTAAATTTTAACCACTTCTGAGACTCTTTTCCAAGTTATATTCCACTTAGTATATTGACCTATAGGTGAATCACTTCCATCATATCACTTTTCATCTTATTTCTCCCTAGGGACACCCGGGACTCCCCCCTTGTGTTGGATTTTGCCTTCACTAAAGCGAGGGGAGGGTTTATCTGAGGTGACAATGAGTAAACTCTCCCACCATTATCGCCATTTTGTGGATTGGATTGGGATTTCCCAACCTATAGTTTGCGTGATAACATTTTGGCGTCATTGTCAAGGAGGATTTTGAATCTTCTTTTGTTCCCTAACGACACTTTGGAAAGCGTCCTTCTCAAAGTGTTTACCCCTAGATTTCCTGGCGACTCCACTTGAAGGATGTTCCCCTTTCCATCCTTCGATGAGCCTTGATATCATCTAGCAACTCCATTGAATTGTTTACCCAAGTGATGGAAAGATGTCTTTGTGGCGCTTTGATGAGGCATACAAAGCCTTGGATGTTCAGTCTGTTTATTGGTATCCAAAAAAATTCCTGATGAAACAGTTGATTCATGTCCCTAAGTTCAACGATGATCCATCCTTGGTTGTTGCACATGTCATCGAGTTTGTTGAATTCATCATACACAACAACATAGAGCAAGAAGACGTGATTATGCAATTGTTTCTCTTATCTCTTGAAGAAAGGAAAAGAGATTGGATCAAACATTCTTGTAGCCCTAAAAGTATGTCTTCTTCAATAATCCTTATCTGAGACTTCCTCAAGCATTGGGGCCCTATAAATCAGAAGATCAAAGATATTATTCAAGACCTTGAGAACGTTCTTTGGGGGTGTTCATTTCTTTTAGATCTTGTTGAAGGTTTGAAAGAAACGCTTCTTCTAACATCTTATGAAAATGCACTTGGGGAGGAAGATATTGAAGATGATAGTAATGAGGAAAGTTTTGAGTGACTCAAGGAAAACATACATGAATACAATGAGTTATGTGAACAATTACTTGAGCATTGCCATAATAATGGCTTCTTGGTCAGTTTCTATGTGCAAAGAAAGGAAGAGTACAACGCCATCCTTCAAAATTATGAGAGGAAGCCTACCCTGAACATGGCATGGGAGGTTTCCATTTCCTACTTCGGAGTAAATTCACTGTGTAATGTTATGACAAAAAGGTACGGCTACCAGGAAGGCCTTCCATCTCAGGATCGATCTTTTTTTATGCTTGAAGAAGTCTGCAAACTTGTTAGAGATCAAGATCGGGATGGTGAATTGTTTGATTCTATTGAATATGGCGAGGACTTGGTTAAAGAGAATGCCCATGAAGAAATTTTCCAATAAGAAGAAGACCCCGATGAAGTGCAACATCCAAATGAGAAGAAGGAGACATTGGTATCCATGCTCCTGCTTGACGAAGATGAAGTCGTTTAGCCTTGTTTTCCCCCTGCACATGAAGATGGAGAAGTGAGTAGTCCCAATGATGCAAATTCTTTTGTGAAATACCTCTCTGACATGGACAATCTACACATTGATGATTTCATACAGATTGGGATACGTAGATGGGATGTGGGTTGCTTCATCATTGATGGAGATCCCATTTACGACATTGAAGGTAGCTCTCAAGAAAAAGGGGTCGAGTTGTCATTTTTAGAGGATCGATCTTCGTACGTATATGATTCATATGTTTGGGGGACCGATGATGATATGGTTACAAACTTATTTGAAGATAACTTGCCGCAATATGCTCATGATGATTCTTGTCCATCCCTTGAGAGTTGTGATGAGTTTCCTTTCGGTGACCCATGCTTTTTCTATGAAGATTCCCAACCACCATTGTGCTCATATCTTGATAGATGTCAGTACATGACCATTCCAAAACAATCAAAGACTCATGCTACCAAACGAAAGTATTTTCATATTGAGACTTTTTGCAAGGATTTGCAGATGAAAAAAATGATGTTTTCTAGGTCCGAGAGAAGAGTTTTTCTCTAGACATAAGGTTGTGCCTTTCCCTATTTCTTCTTGTTTGGAAAATCATCAATTCTTCTTGGGATCCCTTATCTCCTCTCAACATTCGAGGAGTGGTGAAATTTCAAGCGAAGATGAAGAACAAGCCCTTGCAGATGCAGAGATTGTTGAATAAAACCCTATTGATTTTTTGACACTAGATCTTGTTGAAACATGTCATAGATTAAATTCCTTACGTGCCATGATCGCAAAAAAATACGGTTTCAGTGATGAAGAATATTTCCACGAAACACATCATGTCGAAGATCCACTTGAAGTTGACCTGACTTTTGTTCTTGCTACATATGAAGACAGGGAGATGGCCAACTTCAGTGATATAGATGAGCCATCATCTACATACGATAGTCTCATTCAAATATGGATCAATCAAGCTTGTGGATGTTCTTTCCACCAGGATTTCCTCCCTCCCACCCATCTCCATGAGTTTCATTTCATTTCATGATTATATGTCTATGTATTCTCATGATCATTATGTTCTTAACTTATTTGTGTTGTATTGCATGATTAAGCACAGGGGGAGATACCTTGATGATATGATCAGTTGGTT
>ML804374.1:195964-210642 GCA_009831015.1 Picea engelmannii
TGTTACAAATCCAACTCACTCAGTTATGAATGAAATAATAGATTAATATTTATTGTCTAATTTAATTAAGGGAAAAGTAAATTAGACACATGTTTCTTGTTGACTTTTCAATAGTAGGAGCTAGATGTTATCCCCAGTTCCTAGGGATAACAAAGGAGATGATCTCTCGAGGCCCTCAGGTTGAAAACATGGAGTAATGAGAGACAACTTTACCAACAATGTCCACTTGCACAAAAGGAGACCCACCTCGCCACCATGGTTCCAGGTTCATCATGAAAATATCCACCACATCAGTTGGCTTTTGGAAGACATTGGGTCTTGCTCCATGAGGTACAAGCTAGGTATTATGGTGAGTATCATTTCAATATTTGAGGTATTTGATTTTGCCATATTTAAAACTGATTTTGATTATGTAACGTCTACTTGGACATTATCCTTTTCTCCTTGTTTCACCTTACTGGTTGACATTGTGCCCTACTAAGAGGGTCACCTTTAGGGATAGGTTTTCTACTGGGAGGTCCTCTTGATGAGTCATCGTGCCACTAACAACCATACTTGTCACTTTCAACACTTTGTCCCATCATTTCCTTACCTTTTGGGATTTTCGAGTGTACTAACCCCAGAAGGGATTGTCCCTCATTTCATGGGAAGGCACTGAAGGCCGAAAGGCTTGTAGCTGGAAAAAGATAAAATCCAATAATGAACCTTCTAGATGCTCGCCCAGGGATCCTGAGGACAATGAAATGTCTCTCATAAGAAATTGATCAGACCCATAAAAAATAACTAATACAAAATGCCAACCAAGATGGAGCATGTGTGGGCATTTTTTTTCATGCTTAGGTAGAAGCCCCACACATGGCTTCAACTTGGGGAAGCGTGATGTGACCAAGGTAGAGTCAAGGTGGGCATTGTTTCCATGCTTAGGTAGAATCCCCACCTTGGCTTCAACCTAGAAACATCTTTAAAAGATAAAAGGCAATAAATGGGCTTGGAAAAAGGTTGTGTTGAAAACGAAGGTGCACCACACCCTCTACAAAGGAACCCATAAATGAGATACTACGATCCCTTGTATGTCATGAACCCCATGCCCAAGAGTCTTTCCCCCATCCATCTTACTTTTTCCACATGGCTTAGAGAGGGGTCCACTTGGGAAACACTCCTAAACTTGAGGTACGATTCACCCAATAGGTCTCTTTGCCAACCCTCCCATACCTAAACTTGGAAAATTGCATAGGGTCTTTGAGCACTTGTTTATTTTGATGAGGTATTTTTTAATGTACATGCTTAAATGGATCTTTTATTGACTTGATTTACTCATCAAGATGCAATTCACATGAGATCCTTAGAGGGCGTATTCAGTGTCTTTGCAGGACCTAGTTGATGGACGGTTTTGGAAGAATAATCCCAACTTGGGCTTCCCTGGGGCTTGGGGCCCAAAGGTTGGATACCATGGCCCATGCAACAAACAATGATTCTATCTATTGGAGGCCTAAGGAGACATCATAGAGGACCGAGCCCAACCATTTGCTAGCCCAAAAATTTGCTCTTGAGGCTAAAACGTCACTTTTGAGGAAGTTGATGTCACCCTAGGGCTAGGGTTGGGGTTGGTGTTGTTGTTGCTTGACACTAAAGTGAGGGGAGGGTTTATTTGAGGTGACAGTGGGTAAACTCTCCCACCGTTATCACCATTTTTTGGATTGGGTTGGGCTTTTCTCAACCTACAGTTTGCACAATAACAGTGCAAACACTCTAGTTATATCTCATATAGATGAGGATGTGAGATCTTTCAATGAGCAAGGTTCTCCTCTAATAATTGAGGAGAATGTGGAGATTTCTAATCCAAATCATCATTTAGGGCAAGTTTATCTCCTAGCAAATATACTAGTTGTGTAGCATTGATTTCTTCCATCCATGAAACTTCTAGTTTTTCATTGGAGGAGAGGTGTGATGCCTTGATGGGAAATGTTAATATTGATTCAAGTGTTGCAGCCAATCAAAGTGTTATGGATTACGAAACCAAGAAATATTCTAGATTCTCTCAAACAAATGGAGTTTCCCTTGGTGATACTCTTATGGATTCTCTCCAGATGAGGGACTTGACCTAGTTCAAGTTGATAAAGTTGCCAAAGGATTTTAGATACATGAGAGGGATTCACATGTTGGCGGATTGATGACCTGACATGGGTTGATGACTATACCACAAGCTTTGTATTCTAGGAAATACTTGATCTTGTATGGAAATGTGATTGTCTTTGCATGATATCCTGGAGAGTTAATGATGTGGTGTCCATTGATGTTGGCATGTTATGCTGACTTAGAGGATGATGGAGTTTGGCAAGTTGTTTTTGCTACAAGGAGATATTCCTTCATATTCACAGATGGTCGTTATTCATTAGATGATTGAAATGTGTGCTAGCATGGTTGACAACTTTGTTATGGATAACAGTGGATGATTATGAGGTTACAACTAACATTGATTTGCAAAAGAATGTTTTGTGTAGTAGAGGAAGTCGAAAAATGTTGGATTAAACATTTTCCTCTTAAATACGGAGTGTAAGGTTTTTTAGTTACTTAGAAAGTATTTACACCATATTTGGGGGTGTTTCATGAGATCTAGGATACATGGTATATGTTTTACCCCTAATAGTCTGAAATGGATTATAGCATGAATGATGGCCTATGATGGATATGCATAGTTAAGATATCTTACTCAATGGATACTTGACCTCATTGATTGTAGTCTCGATGTTATTCCCTTAGGTGTTGGAGATGTCCTTCCCTTGGGTGTTAGAGATCTCTTTGTAGTTTGGTGGATTCCCTTCAATGAGGCCTCATGGAAGAGCCGCTTGTTTAGAGAGCACCCTTCAAGGCATTTGTAGCGTTGTGCAACATAAAGGAGGGCTTCAAACCCTAGTTGACATGTGGTGGCTTGGTTACCGATTTGGAGGATTAGAGATGGCTTGAGGATGCTTGGGGTTTTGACAGTGTTCTTTCAAGGGGTAGCTGACCCAATAGAGTAGATTGCTTTGGAGGATAGATGGAGTTTGTGGAGGCTTGTGATGGAGTGGTGTAGACTTTCCTTGTGTAGCTACATCACTTTAGAGTCATTATTGTACGTGACATCACCATTGGAGCATGACACGTGTACTTTAGAGTGGAAATATTACATGTATGGCCTACAAAGACTCATGTAGCCCACATAGTACCTCTCATATAAATAGAGGAAGGAGAGAATATTTCCATAACATATTCATTCACTCACTTGTATTCACTCTTGTAATGAGATGTGATTAAAATAGAAAGTGCACACTTCCGCTCCCTCTCCTAAGTCTTCTCTTGTACTTGTATTCTCTCTCTCTCTCTCTCTCTCTCTCTCTCTCTCTCTATGAACTAAGGTATTTTAGTCTTCTTGGAGTTTCTTGGAGCATATTGGAGTTCTATGGTTACGGTTTATCCCTTGGAGATTGGATATTAGAGTTTTGAGAGAAATCCCTAGGGTGAATTTGTGAAGAAGAATAGAAAAGGAGATCATCTTGCCTTAGAGGTTGTGCTGGAGAGATTCTTGCACTTAGATCTTTTTGATTGAGCTAGGGTTTGACGATTTACCCTAGCTACAGATTTTTTGATAGTTGAGTTTTTGTGCAAGCCTTGAAAGAAGGATGTGATGTGTACTGGTACTTCATCTTGAACTTATATATGAAGTTTCCATCGATCCACCTCTTGTGCCATTTTCATATTTGTATTTTTGTGATATATATTCTTTATACTTTGTTATTTGCAGTCATTGATGCCTTGCTGATTGGACATAAGTAAAAGAGAAAATTGTTAAGTGATTTGACATCTAAGGAAGAACACAAGGGGTTGATTTCAATGTCATAATTATTGTTGTAGAAGTGCATTTTCAGATGTGATTATTAACTAATAAGTTTCCCTAGAAGGGGTTTAAACTTATTTATTTGTTTGGTATCTAGAAGGAGATGAATGGATAATATATTGACATACTTCATCAACAATACTGTGAATGGATAATATATTGACATACTTCATCAACAATACTGTGAATGGATAATATATTGACATACTTCATCAACAATACTGCCTTAAGTAGTTAACCAAACACACTCAAAAAATCCCTACATGAGTATATTTTGAGATTTGAACAAAAGGCAATCTTCAAAACATTCCATGAACAAATGAGGTAATAGAAATTTAATATCAATATCGATCAAACAAACAAATTTGAATACTTTTGTGGACATTTAATCCAATCAAGAGAGTCTAAAACATCCACTGGAATAACATCGATTAACTGCATGTGTAATCAGTAAGTGGATTATAGATTGGTTGCTTTGGTCTGTGGAAATGTTTTGCAAAACAAGGTAATATTTCGACACTTGAATTTCCTATCCTTAAAAGGCCTATAAGGCGGGTTGCAAATTTTGGACTACTTGAGGTCACTAATCCATACTCAGGGAGATGCACTATGTGCACCTAACATTGACATCTTAATTTAACATCGGTAATTATTGATGACAATGTTTGCATCAATCTTGCTATACCAAGAGAACTCTAAAATAATTAATCAAGAAAAAGTTGAGACAATAAAGACCACAATCAGATTCTCTTGAACTTTCCTTTGTCGTTAAAAGTCTTCCAAGGCAAGATGCAAATTTTGGATCGGCCATGATGTCACTGTTCCATATTCATGAAGATGTGCATCATGTGTACCATGAACCATCTTAAATAACATCAATTCTTTTTTATAATGATGATTGCATCAATCCTCTTATACCATGAGAATCTCTTAAAAAAAACAATCCAGAGACGGAGTTCAAACAATATAGAGAAAAAATTAGATAGTCCTCATCATTGACCTAACATTTTGCATTGAGCAATGCAGAAAGGTGTGACCAAATAAGCAATCAAAATAGAAACTGGAAACAAAACATAAACATGTTTTTTCCAAGCAAAACCTCGCAGGGAAACCCAAGGGATGCCTTTCAACACTCATGGATGGCATCTCTACTAAACCCATCAGTGTAGACTAATGTGCCTAACCCGGGCATATTTAAAACAAGCACATGTTGGCACTGAACTAGCCAAATGACCAGCAACAATGGTGACAAGAGGTTGCGCTAACCCCTTGGGTTGAAACATAAGTGTGTTGTCATCAGTCAGGGATTTTTTTAGTACTATCTAACATCAATGTCAATGCAAAACATGTTCCAAGAATATGGAAAGTAGATTCAGTTAGGCAAAGATTGTAAGCAATACAGCTGTAGAGATTACAAAAGAAAATTTAACATCTGTTTCTTGATCATTTCTCTCAAACATGTATAGATCCAAACATTCATCCCAATTATAGAAGAACTCGACCCTTGGAAACATTTTCACCTAGAATATATGTTTATTCAAAAATGCAAGACAATAATGAACGCACCAGCAAACAACATAACCCATGGATCATGAACTCGAAACATTAAAAATTTAGGCAAATAACCCAGCATTGGTGATTTAGAAATAAACAAGTGCAATATGCTTCCATGTCATAATGAAAGTAATGAAATGCATAGACATTCTGCCATGTAACTAATTTGTAGCAGGAATTCCTTGGACTATGGTGGAACTTTTCCCTTAAATTGCCCTTAATTTTTTCAAATAACCTTGATACTTAATATAAATTTGTAATACAAAGATCCTGCTATCTTAAGCACAAGTCTGGATCATCATCATCTTTGAGCTCCAGTTAATTTGCTTGTTTTATTCTCTTTCCCTCCCTTGGATTAGCTCGTCCTTTCTTTTGCTTGCCCCTGGAAATCAAGAGAAAATATTAATTATGCAATCCCCTTTTTCAAAATATCACGCAAGGAATTAAACTACGTCCACTTGCACCAAAACTACTTTGCACTCAAGTCATCCCAAAGAATAGAATGTTCTAGCAAAACCTTCATCCATTTATACGGAATTTAACGAGTCCTTACTCAACAGTTTAGAGGACTATAAATTACAATACCATTTTCCCAAAATAAACAGATCAATAGCAAAAATAGGTGTCACAATTTTTATACCCCATGCAATTACTACATTATTTTCATCATCGGGAATTTTCTAGATTTAATTAGTGAGGCTCACAATGTATTGCTCAGGAATTAAGGACAGGACAAAACTTAAATAGATAGGTATCGGTAGTTACTTTATCATCCAAAAAACGCACTTATGCTTTCTTATATTATGTTACAGTGTCACCCATATATTTATTTTGTTTCATAATAGCAGCTCATGGAAGCATACTATCCATGTTTATTTTTATTTTTATCTCAAAAGAGCTTTTCAATTAGGGAAGTATATCCCCATACATATCTCTTATAAATTACTTGATCATGAGAACAACTTGACAATTACACCACACCCATAGCCAATTTTAAGATATTGTTCACTGAGGATTAAAGACACGAGGACAAGGTTCTGAGAACAGCTCAAGAGACCCCCAAAAATATATGGGCTAGCATGGTAAGGGGCATAGGGACCCTGGAAATTGTTAGAGTATTACTATTTTTTATTCATGAATCATGATTAATCAGCAGTAAACAAAATGGCACATTCAATTATCCAATTTGAATCTCAAATAGGTAAATGCAGACATCCATACATCACACAATAACACATCCACACAGTACAATCTGACATGGTCTGAAAGTTTTACATGACAACATTTTAGAGAAAATAGTTTTTGATACACAAATATCAAAATGATCAAATATCTTACAATAATTGAAAAAAAAAACAAGCAAACAAGTATCTGGGCCCAAGTACTAAGTCGACTATGCTCGGTAGTTCCATGCAGTGCAACAATTCTTCTTCCTTACGAAGCAGACCACCGTCATTGTCACTTTCTATATTTGTCCTCAAATATTCTCTATGGCACCCTAACAAATACCTCCTTCAAATTTGCACCCTCCTCAAGGCCTCCTCTAGATCAATATCCCATTGTGTTCATGGCCTCATAAAATACTCAGGTGCCTATAGATATTTAAGACTTCAGGCACCATAAACTACAACCAACTTCTCCACTCTACTAGACAAATCTTTGTTCTTCTTAATAGAGTGGAAGCTATAAAGGAACCAACTCCTCTTATAGTTGTAGAAGAATCAGTAATCAACAATAAAAGTAGAACAAGATGATGAAGCTTCGAAGACTGGTCCTGATGCATCCTCCACCACCCAATCGCATTTTGTTGGGTTATGGTAAGTCAATCCTCCCTCACACTCAGCATGTCATGTTAAAGGGGCCAATAAGTTCTGCATTTGAAAGAAATCGATGCAAAATTATCCTACCATCTTCAACTTGTTGATGATTGCAGCTATGTGAAACATTCTCCAGCTTACAAACATGTGAGATGTGGATCATTGCAGCCATGTGAGATATTCTCTAGCTTACAAACCTGAGAGAAATCCCCTAAAGAAGGTGTGTGGTTCCTATCTGAGACAGAGTTGGAACGTAGAGATGACCTCCTCTATTCAGAGAGTTGAGAAGAACTCTAGATGATTATCCTGTGGGAAAGGCGATGTGCTAAGTTGGACATGCCTATGGCTAAGCACAAGGTGAACGTGTGAAATCCCAAAGTGTTGGGTGAATCGTCATGAGAACAGAAATGAAGATGATGTATTAGCCTCCTCTAAGCAACAGAGTTGACGAGAAACTCCAAATGACTCTCATATGTGATGCAGTGGGAAAGAATATATGTTGAGTGGACGTGTCTGTGGACGAGCATAGGTGAACGTGTGAAAAACGGGTTCTTCTGTGTAATGCAGTGAGCCTGAGATAAGGACATCCCTATGGATGTGCCCCTAGTGGATGAGCACTAGTGGGTGTATCAGATCCCTTGCTATATTGTTCAAGAGTCAGACCTGCCTGTAACCCTAATTGTAATGTAAAAGGTACAGGTCAGCCCCACCTTATTGTCACTGGTAATTAATGTAAAAGATAATTAATCTGGTTAATATTAATTATATTACAAGTTAGTGAGGTCGGCCTTGTTGTGCCAATAGACACTTTTGTTGACAGGTTCATGTTAGTATAAGTAAAGGTAAATTCCCCATTGAGATATCATATCTTTCATGTGAGTTTGGAAATTTGAGCAAGTACACCTTCTTGGGAAAAGTGTGCACCTCTCCTGGGTGCTAGTCTTCTAGGGTTTCAACACCCTCTTGTGTGCTAGGTTTTCTTGGTGGTGAAGGTCTTTCTCTTGAAGAATATAGCAAAGGATTTGGTTGGGTTTTCTTCCCTTGTTGAGAAAGGTTTCCCAGGATACTTCTTGCGTTCTTGTGCATGGTGCTTCTTCTTGTGATCTTAGTTGTTGCAACATTAATGCTTATGGTTAAATGCTAAAATGGAATGAACTTCATGCTTAACCTTGCTTATTGAAAAATCAACATGGAATCAGAGCATAGGTCTATTGCTCTGAGAGGGAGCTATAGTGACAATTGCGGAAGGCAACTTATCAGATGGTGTCTAGTTTGAGACATGAAGCAGTCTCACCAGAGGAGTTTGTACATATTGACAGGTCGACCAATTCAGGCCCTGGTGCATGATTCTATTAATCTGAATGAGTTAGGGCATAGGAGACTTGCTCATTTGCATTATAGAGCTCTTCTCGTTCTGGGGAAGATGGTGACGGGGCTTCCACAACTCTGTGTTGAGCATGATGGCATTTGCAAAGATTCTTCTCTTGGCACAAATGCCAGGGGATCTTTTTGAGCAGTGAAAGCAGATCCAAGGGGATCTTGTGCATTCAGATTTGTGTGGGCCTATGACAGTTGCTTCCTTGAGTGGATCTAGTCTCATGGATGAGACAATTGTAGTGACTGTGACAGGTTGGTTACAATGACAAGTTGGACACTTCAAGATATTTGGGTGTCATGTTTACATTCACGTACCCAAGGAGAAAAGGATGAAGTTACACCTTTTAGCTAGGAAGGGTACATTTGTTGGGTACCGTGAATCGTCGAAGGCATATCAGATCTACATCCTAGGTTAGAGACAGATTGAGGTGTGCAGGGATGTTTCCTTTGAGAAGGAGGTAGCCTTCAGGAGATGTAGAGGATCTCACATGCAAATTGACAGTGAGACGTAGAAGGAGATGGTGTCTTCTCCCCCTCACCCTTCATTAGTTCAGAAGGAGACAGTTGAACATGTTGATCCAGTTGATCTAGTACATCCTGTTGATGTTCCTAGATATATTGCAGTGCGTCAGCAGAGGCCTGCCTAGGATCATCAAACTCTGCAGGAGGCAGAGATATATGCTCTCCTCGTGGTACTTTCAGAGAAAGTAAGAGACCTCGGAGATTCTCAACCTATGTTGCAGCTATGAACCACATTATTGATTATGAGCCTTCCTATTATGAGGAGGCATCCAGTCAGCTAGTATGGAGAGATGCCATGATGGAGGAGTATCAGTCCATCATGAAGAATGATGTGTGGGATATTGTTTAGAGACCCAAAGGGAAGTCTGTGGTGACTTCCAAGTGAATTTATAAGATAAAACATGCAGTTGATGGGAGCATCTAGAAGCCCAAAGAGAGATTTTTGGCTAGAGGATTCTCTCAGGTGAAGCGAGTAGACTATGAGGAGACCTTTGCTCCTGTTGCTCGATATACCTCCATTCAGATGATTATTGCACTTGCTTCAGCCTTGGGTTGGAGATTACCTTAGATGGACATGAAGACAACATTCCTCAAATGGCGAAATTGAAGAAGAGGTGCATATCGAGCAACCAGATGGTTTCATGATTCATGGGAAGGAGTCACATGTGTGCAAGTTGAAGAAGGCTCCATATGGACTCAAGCAGGCACCTCGTGCTTGGTATGTGAGGATTGATGGATATCTAATGAGTTTCGGTTTCAACAAGAGTGTTGTTGACGCCAACCTGTACTATAAGATTGTTGATGGTGATTCCTTGATTTGGATCCTGTACGTTGATGATTTATTTCTCACTGGAGAAAAGCATCTCATAAATTGGTGCAAGCATGAGTTGGCTTCTGAATTTGATATGAAGGATCTTGGCATGATGCATTACTTCTTGGGACTTGAGGTGTGGTAGAGAACTGATGAGATCTTCTTGAGTCAGAGGAAGTACACAGTTGAGATCTTGAGGAGATTTGGGACATTGGATTGTAAGTCCATGACCACACCGATGGTGATGAATCTGAAGAAGTTGAGTGCATCTTCTTTCAATTCAAACTTGATTGATCTGACCATATACCGACAATTGATTGGATCATTGATGTATCTGGTTAACATCAAACAGGATATTTGCTATGCAGTGAGTGCACTTAGCCAGTTCATGAGTCAGCTAAGACAAATACATTGGGTGGCTACGAAGCATGTGTTGAGATATTTGTGAGGCACAATTGGATATGGATTGAGACATGCTTCCAGTGTTGATATGAGACTACAGGGATATGCTGATTCAAATTCGGCAGGGAGCGCAGTTGACAGGAAGATCCCTCAGGGTGCTACTTCAATTTTGGATCTGCCTTGGTTTCCTGGTGTAGCAAGAAACAAACTTTTGTGGCTTTGAGTACCACATAAATCGAGTATATTGCAGTATGTATGGTAGTATGTGAAGCAGTGTGGCTCCGAAAACTCCTTGCAGGATTTTTTTTATCAGATATTGGATCCCACCATGATTCATTACATTAGAGATATGGTGCAGAGGAAGGGAGTACAAGTGGAGTACCTTCCTCCAAATGAGCAGATTGCAGATGTTCTCACCGAGCCTCTTGCCAATTCGAAGTTTGATTACTTTGGTAATAAACTTGGATTGGAATGCCCCTCTTGTTAAGAGGGAGTATTGATGGTTTCGGCTTCGTGAGACATTCTTCTATGACGATACTCCTTGATGGACTGAGTTGAGTATGACACTTATCGATGGAATGATAAGTTGTACTGGGTTGGTGCCCAACGAACTTTGGGTGGTTGAGATATCTCTCCAGGTATTCTCCCCATAGTAGTGGGTTGGGTCGACCTGTTCGGACACTCTCCAGATCTTTTCCCCAAGGAAGTGGTCTGGGTCTATCTGCGAGTGTGTTGTGCCTTATCCTTGTCTTCTCCCCAATGGACTGAGTAGGGTTGACCTATGACGACTCTTCTCCTCAGTTGTGTTGGGCTGGGTCGACCTGAGACGAGTCTTCTCCCTAAGTGGATGGGCTAGGTCAATCTATGGGGACGCCCCTAATCTTATCCCCATATCATGCTAGGTCGACTTGGAGAACGCTCCTCTGAGACGAAGTTGAGCATGACACTTGTCAGAGTAGTGACAAGTTGTCCTAGGGTGGCACCCAAAGTCCCATGGAAGTAGACCATGAGGACACGTCCCTTGGGAGTTGATGAAGTGGACACATCATGGGCGAGTAGGTCCTTGACGATGCACTACGAGCGAGTAGGTCCTAGTGTATTCTAGTGGTGATGAGGTCCTAGTGTATTCTAGTGGTGATGAGGCCCTAGAAAAGGTCCACATTGGGTGTAGCCATGTGCAACGTGATGATGCTACCAGTAGTATGGTCTGCATGACCATGGCATGGTTAGAGGACCATGGCATAGCCTTGCGAGGCTATGAGAACTAGAGGAAAAACATCATGGAGAATACCTCCCTGGCTAAGAGGGAGTGTTGATGTTTCTGGTAGCTGCGGGAGGTATTCACATTCGAGATAACCTTTCTTATAGAAGAAGACGTTAAGACGTCAAAGGAAAACCATTGAAAGAATTAAAGAAGCCCCATAAGATATGTATTGCTCCAGAAGTCAATTCGGCCTACTAGAAAAAGATAAAGTAAATATATTTTCCAGAAAGAACAGGTTGGCCCCACTGGAAAAGTTCACTGGCCAGATTAGTATAAATAAGGGTGATTCCCTTCTCATTTGATACACTCCCTCACATATCATAGCGCAAGTTTGGAAGAGAGTTGCAGCTGCAGCTGCAAATGCAACTGTTGAAGGAAGGAAGGCGAAAGTCTTATATCTCTCAGTCTTGGTGGTGCGCTAGAGGTGGACTAGTGATCTGGCACTCTGGCTAGGGTTTACATTGCTAGGTTCTCTCCATGTTGAGATAAGTATTGTTGGATTCTTTCTAATTGGTTTGCTCTAGTGAATAGAGCTTGTTCTTGGTTATTTTGTCTTTGGCATGGATCTTCTCTATAAGAAAAGATGTTGGGTTTTCTCCCCTTGTGTAGAAGGGTTTCCCAGGATAACTATTATGCTTTGCTCAGGGGTGGAACTTGAGGATGCCTATGTTTGGGTGGAAATGAAAGAGCATTGCCTATGGAGAAACGAGCAAGCACATTTTTTTGTAACTTGTGCTTGGTTAATCTTCTTGAGATCCTAGTTATTTACTACAGCTGTAAACTATTCAAACAAATTAAACACCATTGACCTACTTTTGTTGTCATTCGTTGGACATTAATAAAATTATCTTATCTTATCTTATCTACCAGAGAGAACATTAATAGAAAGGTGTTATTGCGGAACAAACTCAAATATGTAGAGATGACCATATTAGACACCGTTACTAGTTACCTGATGAAGATCACGTAGACCCGTGATCAACTTGCAACAATTGGGGAGAATATTGCAGATGCAGAGCTAGTAAACATGGCATTGAATGGATTCCCAACTTCATGACAACCATTTGTCAAGGGTATTTGTTTTCGTGAGAACCTTCTTAAATTTGAGAGGTTTTGGGATGACTGCATCGAGGAGGAGACTTGGATGGAGTCAAAGGAAGGAAAGAAGGGTGGTGATGACAACCTAGCCCTAATTGGTCAAACCAAGAAGGGTAGAGGTAAAGGACCCAACAAGAGTAAGGGAAAGACTGAGGAGTCAACCTCACAACCAACAAAGGACTTGAGTAAACTCAAGTTCTTCATATGTCATAAGCATGACCATTATGCATCACAATGTCCAAAGAAGAAGGGTAAAGGGAAGCGCTAGCAAAGTCAGGTAGCAGCCTCAGCTAAAACTCAGATAAGCGAGTTTGCCTCCAAGTTCGAGAAGGATTTCTCGATGGCTTCTTACCTTTCTACTAGTATGGTTCCGAGGAACGCTCGACATGTGGAAAGTGGAGCAACTAGGAATATGACATTAGCCTGGGAGTTATTTTCCAGTCTAACAAAGCAGGACTTGAGAGTTTCATTTGAACTTGGTGATGATGTCAAGTACCTAGTAGCAGGAGTTGGTACCATTCCCTTCTATCTTTAGTCAGATAACTCTTTAGACCTTGATAATGTGTTGTTTGTTCTAGGTCTCAAGAAGAATTTTCTTTCATTTTCGATTATGGAAGATAAGGGCTTTGCAGTAGTGTTAAAAAGTCGGCAACTCCTTATCAAACTGAAGGAGTCTAGTCTGGAATCAACTTAGGTGATCGGGGTTAGGGAAGGAAACTTGTATAGGTTACAGGGTGAACATGTCCGAGCCCTACTTCATAACATAGACAACTTATGCAAGTTATGACACAAGAGGATGGGGGCACCAGCATTATAGAGTGTTTCCTATTCTGAGGGAGATAGTCACAGATCTTTGAGACTTCAACATTGATTAGCATGGAGTATGTAGAGGGTGCTTGCTTGGCAAGCATGCCAAGGCTACTTTCCCAAGAAACGAGCATAGGTCTAAGGGGATTATAGACCTAGTGCATTCAAATGTATGTGGACTGATGATGTCAGTGGAATTAACATAGGAAGCATGTACTATGTTTCCTTCATTGATGACTTCTCTCACAAGACATGGATCTACTTCTTAAAGACAAAGGATGAAGTCTTTAACATGTTTTAGGAGTTCAAATATCTTGTTGAGAACCAGACAGGAAAGAAGATCAAGGTTTTGAGATCAGATAATGGGGGTGATTATACCTCCAATGAGTTCAAGGATTTTTGCGAGGAGACATAGGATATAGTTCAGGTAAGTAGAACTATGGTGTGGCAATGGTAGTATAGATACTTTATAATGGTCATACTTTGTACCAATGTTGATAACATTGGCATAGGAAAAATATCGACGAGGGTTATAAAAATATCTTCTCGAAAACATCGGTGAAAATCGACAAAAATCGGAAAAAAAATCGACAAAAATCGAACAAATAAAAAATCGCGATTTTTTTGGGCTCAAAAATCAATGGCCTGAAAAAATTGCGATTTTTTGAAACATTGGCGAAAAATCGTCGATGTTATTGTCAAATTTTTCAGGGAAATCAATGCACTCAATTTCAGATCTAAAAATTACTTCCAAGTGACCTCAAATAGTAAACTAGGGTTGTTATCACTGAATCATTTTACACTGAAATTATGACAGAAAATTACAGCGGAAACACAAATATCAAAGAGAAGTCATCCATGCACATGAGACACAAAATTAAGTTCTGTATAATTTTTATATTGAGAAATTCCAAGAACAAAAACGGTTCTCCCAACAAATTTACAAATTCGAAAAATTCTGGAAAAATCCTTCCAACTTGCAAACCTACTTTACGGCCTGTTGATGTCACATGTATGGCTTCTGACGTCAGTTGTACGGTTCACACGTGTGGTACGGGTTGTACGACTCCACACGTACAACTTTTTCTACCTATTTCTGCCTGTTGTACGGTTCACACATGTGGTACGAACTATACAGATCACACGTGCAAC
>ML804374.1:223041-237251 GCA_009831015.1 Picea engelmannii
AATTTCATCAATCAAATTCATTGAATTGGGTGAATTTTATCATGTTGCTTAAAGTACGATGAATTTTGAACTCAAGGAAAGAAAATGCTGAACCCTGTTACATTGATTTTAAGCACCAGGTTCATAACCAATGTTTCAAACATCGTGTCTGCAAATATATCGCCGAGGGTCCGGAAAACAACTTATTGGCAACGTCGGGAAAAATATCGAGAAACTTGAAAAATACAAAAATAATCATTTTTAATTTTTTTTAAACCCTCTCCCTGTAGCCCTATTATGGGAAAATGTAATAGTGAGTAACCCCTTTGTTCTCAATCCCTTGCTTTTCCTCTTCAAACTGAGCAAAAAAATTCAATATTCTCTTGACTCGGACAGTATTTTCCATTTTCAAGTGATATATTGCAATATTTTGAAAATATATTCAAAATTGGAAAAATAGCGATTTTTTCAGCGATATTATTGCCAAGCTGAGATAATCACGATATATTGCAATGTTCACAATATATCACTGATATTTGGAACACTGTTCATAACATTTGGTATTCCGGTGCCTTTGCTGCTGAATTTTGGACTTGATATAGTTCAGTATGTCTTATTTCCAACCCTTCAAGTTTCGCTTGATTTGGAGTTCCTTAGCAAAAGTTATAGTGAAAACCGTTTAAGGTGTTGTTTCAAGGTGTATCCAAACCAAGAATTGTCCCCTTTGATACCAAATGTTATGAACAAAATACTTAAAATAACATGATAAACCATCATACACACCATGTACACCAACTATGAGTGTGGAGCACAATGCCCAAAGATAATAGTGATGAGTTACATAATAACCCCTTATACATTAGGAGAACAACTCCCATATAACCCAAGTACATCCATATAACCAAATCATAAGTATATGATAATGACTTTGTTGACCTCTATCTATACATATTCTCACTCATTTCCCATGTGGGCCCACTATTAGGCCAATCCCTAAATAATCTGAGTCTGGCAAATACTAAAAACAGTGAAATTGTAACAAAACAGCAGAAATATTGTACCAGAAAACAATGGATTCACTACTAACAACAGACAAGTCAAATGCTTTACCAACAATCTCTTTGATAGCCAGATTTAGCAGCATCAATAACAGGTGAAAAACACAACAGCGGTTAGTAACAACACACGGTTGCTCAAAAATCCTCAGCACATACCATCTTAAAATATCCTAAGAAAGTGTAGATTCCAACTCAGGTCAAATCCAAGGTAGCGTGCACTGTGGACGTTGCTCTTGGCCCAAACAGTCTCTTCCAGACTACCTGCAATAGCACTCTTCCCCTAAAAGTTATTTTTTTATTCTAAAGCCTAAAAGCTTTTTTATAACAAAAACTCACTTTTTACTTAATTAGACTGATCGAGGTAATTAAACTAATTGCCATGATTTATTTAATTGACGAACTGACATAATCTACTGATTGGCATAATTAATCTGATTGAATCACTGACACATTGATTAATTACTTTTTATGATGTGACTGATTTTTGTCTGTGAGTACCCATAATTAGCGCTGAAAATGATTATCTGCATTGTAATAGTTCCCCTCTTGTGCTTGTAGATCTTTCCTCTATCTGGCGGCAGTCCATGGGGTAGATCTTGGAAGACATCTATAAATTCATCAATCAGTTGTTGCACCTCTTTTTATATTGCTGTTTTTTGAGTTATTGAATTGCACTGGAAGATGAAACATGGTTTGCTCTTAGAAAGCTGATTTGATATTTTGTTTGCTGAAATCAGTTTGTTTTCACTCAGTTGCAGTCCTTTAATAATGATCAGCTGCTGTCATTCCTCAAATTTTAGGTATAGCTCCAGATTCATACGGAATTTACTGAAATTCTCCAACCACTGAGCTCCTATGACCACATCAGCCCCTCATAGAGCCACAACATAAAAATCAGAGCTTAATTCATAGCTTTCTAACTGCAATATCATCCCTCTGATCATACCTTTGCAATCCATCATACTGTCATTGGCCATGGATACCTGGAGATTTTGTAATGGGAGAACTTTTAGGTTCACAGAAGTCACCACAGCTCCACCCTTCACTTTGATTTTTACCCTTAGAGTATGGTATTGAGTAATTCTCAACATGGCAGCCAGGGAGACAGTTGGTATTTGTTGTTCTTGGTCTTTTTCATCCACAGTGTGTCCTCCACAGCTGTTGATTCCTCTTGAAAGCTATCAACTGCTTCCGGATGTTTTTCCTTGACAATCTCACTCATATGAATCTTTCTGGAAGCCTTGTATTTGTGTCCCTTGAACCAGGTTTATTTGGAAGTGTAACAGAGCCACAACATAAAAATCATCAAAAACATTAGGGTCCTAAACTTTGGCTTTTGATGGGTATTCAGGATTGGAGAGGAGTTGGGTTCTTCATTAACTTTAGAGTTGACTTCTGCTGCTAAACTAGTTGTAGATTGACTACTAAAAGCTACTGAATAGACCTTTGCTTGTTGAAATTACTAAGCTTCAAAGCCATTAACATGCCCCTTGATGGATTCATTCAACCTGTCGATATAGATACCAACTACAAGACTGAGAAGAGTATTTTCCACTAGCAAGCTGGCTTGGTGAAATTCCCTTGAGTAATATGCCACGATGCTTTGTTGTTTTATGTTATTGAGGGCTAATAAGCTGTCTTCTTGGGTATAACCCTCAAGAGTCAAAATTATGATATCACAGTCACAAATTGATCCTAGCTGGTTATTTCTGGTTAGCTGTCCCTTTCCTTGTAGGACTCCTCCCACTGTCATTCAATCATTTTCCACCAGTCAAATGCTGGCCCTTCAAGGTGCAATGTGGCAAACTGATTTTTTTGGTAATTCTCCAGAGAGTTTAAAGAACCGAGACAACTTGCTGATCCATGGTCTTGGCTTAATAACTTTGCTAGAGCCATCAAACATAGGAACGAGAATCTTCTTAATTAGCCTTTGATTTATGTGGTTCCCTCCCTGTTTTGCTCGGTTGCCTTGGTTGTCTCCACTTCTATTATGGTTTCTATCAAAAGGGTTTGCTTCCCTCCTTTGATTACGGAGTTTTGTCCAATCATCTTCCTCACTACTCTCATTTCCTTGTTTCCTTCTGTCCAATATCAGAGTTTGCAGGGTTTGATTTATATGCTCCACACTGTTGTTTAATTTCTCCAAGAGAGTTCTTAGGACTTCTTATGTCGATAATGCAATTTCTGATTCCAGGTTATCTTCTCCATTAACCGAGTATGACGCCATGGTGGATGTCTGAAAAAATACCACAAGAAAGTGGCTCTGATACCACTGATATTCCAAAACTTGAAAGCTTATATGTTTTTCTGTCTTTTATTTTTCAAAGAAAAAATATGAATCTGGAAAATGATAACAACAACAAAACAGTAAGAAAACAACAGAAATCATTGTAACAGAAAACAATGGATTCATTACTAACAACAGATAATTCAAATGATTTACCAACAGTATCTTTGATAGCAGATTCACAACAATAATAGGGAAAAAATACAGCAGCAGCTAGTAACAACACTCAATTGCCCAAAAATCCTCAGCATATACAATCTGAAAACAACCAGAGAAGGTGTGGATGCCAACTTGGAATAACTTGAGAACATCTATTTGATATTTGTTGACCGCCTAGTCAACTAGGGGGTCAACTCCATGTACCATGAAGATATGCATCATCAGATGCTACCAAGTCAAAGACTTACTGGTTCTACAAGGCACTTTTGGCCTCAACACATATTTTTGTAATAGAATTTCCGCTCCCCTGCATGGGATAATAATGTAATAGGTCTGCATGGATCATAGTTAGGTTAGTTACCTTAGGAATTCAGCATTAAAGGAGTCCCTGTAATGTCCCCACTTTGGGACATCATTATATTACACAGTGTTATGATGACCAGGGTAGCCAGTTGGAGATTATAGCAAGTACAAGGATTATTGAGAGGCATTTTGGGGTCCGGCTTGCATCGCTCATCCCATTTCATCATTATGATCCATTCTGCACAGGTTGGCTTTGGTTTCATTGCATTCCGACGATTTCCATGATTCTGAGTATTTTGAGCTATAAGTTAATTAAATTCACTAAAGAGGTCATTTTGGGCACATTTCTTGGAGGAACCTCTCAGTGTAATAGCTCATTGGAATCGGGAGGAGAAACACTATAGGATGGGATGGTGAGAAGTGAATTTCAGTGGCCAGGGAAGCCACAAGGAGAGATAAGGCGCTTTTCAGAGGTAAAAAGGTTAATTAATTAATAAAAGTGATTTAATTAATAAATTAAATATTAATAATATGAAAGTCACTTTGGAGAAACAAGGTGAGCAGGAAGTATAAAGGAAAGGCAAGGGCCTCTATTCATTCATTCATGTATGTTTATCATTTGGATATCCGGCTTCTAGCTAGAGGGCCCATCTCTTGGGGGTTTTGAGGGTTTTGACTTAACAAACCCTAGAGGACGATTTGGTGGTGAAAGATTCCACCTAGCTTGTCCCAAGCTTGGTCTCGGGGATGCAATACTCTCCCACACCATTCTAGTTCGGATCTACATCAGTGCAGGGGGGTTCTACACCAGCCACGGGCACAGGAAAGGAAGGAGGGCACACCATTGGGGGTCTCCGGTAAGGGGGGCGCACCATTCTTCGAGGGAAGTTCATTCCAAGGGATTGGAAGGGCTTCGACAGATTCTAGCACCTGGGTTTTCATTGCAAGGGCTTGACCATTAGATCTAGTGCATTCTGGAGGAGTTTCATGTGCCATTTGGTTTATTGGATGCATTGGACGAATTGGAGAGAAGGAGGGCAATTTTGAGATTCAAATCTATTCAGTTTGGAGGAGTTATACTTCAGATCTGACCCTGAGACTTCACCCAGTGACTTGCAGTGTCCCGATCTACCTTTCTAGCGAGTTTCAGGGCATTTGGAGGCCTCCTTCATCAGGGCCGAAATTGTAGGGTTTGGCAATTTTCAGGAGAGCGCAACTTCATTGGAGGATTCGGCATTTGGAGGAGTTTCCCTTGGTATTTCGGTTTGAGATTTTAGGAGGGGGCTCTACACCTCTCGATCTATGGTTTGGCATCCTCATTGGACTCATTTGGGGGCTTCTTCAGTTGGGCCAAATTATTGAGGGTTTCAGTCATCTACCAGAGCGTGGATTTTCCTGTTGGGGGGTTTGGTGTTGCATACGGCCTAGATCTCTACTTGTATTCAATCTTCATCGTGTATCCAACCTTTGGAGGCTTATAGTATCTTCTTGGAGCATTTTGTAGTAACTCCTATTATGTTATTGGATCCATCTGTTGCGGCATCTTCATTGTATCAAGTTCTCTTACTATTATGAATAAGATCAGATCTGAGGCATTTTTGGGTTGTCTATTATATTGTTGATCTTCCTTATGGTTGAGGTATGTTCCATCATTGTATCTTCTTGTTTATTGCTGCAAAACACATTAAAATCATCAGTAAAACCCTAAGCGCAACCTAAGAGACAAGAATAAGCAAAGTGTTTGATGAAATGCCACAACCACCAAAAGTTTAAAAAGACACCCAAAACCGTGATGTTCTGAGCATATTGGCTTGGGAACATTACAGTGGTATTAGAGCTAAAAATCATGCCAGCTTGAGGGTCTTCCATAAGGAGAGATGGATGTGTGGGATTTTACAGGAAGGATTGTTGATTGTGAGAGGGAATATCAAACCCTCAATGAGAATCTCAGAGGTCTAATAACATTCCATCATTTTGTATCCTATAAAAATCCTAGTTGGAGAAATGATAAGGTTACACATTGGATTGGCGTAGTAGAGGAAAAGAGAKCCAGAGAAGCTAGATGGGAAAGGGATGAGATATACTTTGAGATAACATGTTTGGAGATAAAATATTTCGCCCTTAGCAAGGAAACTAGGGCCCAAATAACCTTCCCACAATATGTAGCCTTAAGAAATCCCAGTTGGAGTGAAGAGGATGTTTTACACGGGGTCATCGTAGCAGAGGAAAAGAGAGCAGCAACAGCTAGATGGTTGGAAGAACAGGAACCCCACACCCATTAGGAGCACACAGCTTTGCTATAGTTTCAAGGTGCCTTGGGAACCAGATCATAGGTGTAAGGGTAAGGGTCAGAAGCATACTATTGAGGTACGCCATGATAGTGAGGATGAGGCATGTGAGGATGGATCGATAGATGCTTATCTGGAGCAGTCTGATTGCACAGAGGCTATTGATAGTGACTCGTGCACAGAGACTAGTGATTCTTGCAAGCTTGAGGATGATGGTGACCCATGTGTAGTGGATAGACAGTCGAAGGATCAGGATGACAGCACCTGCATTTCAGCAGACATATCACATGGTATTGATGACCCTACACCTCAGCGGAGTGGAGACATTAGTGGGGGTTTGCATGTGTTAGCACCTAGATCTGATGAGCTTCCTAGGAGGGTCGTGACACATATGTCATCTTTTCAGACACCCATGATAGCCACATCACATGAGGATATCAGTGGCATTTCAGATATGATGGAGGAGCCATGTGTGAGGGATGCACACCATGGACATGTAGATCCACAGATCCAGGAGGAGGTACAGGACGTACAGACAGTTGACCTTACACATACAGATCAGCATGAGGAGATTGAGTTACATATTTGGGAGACTCCATTAGTTGAGCAGATTGGGGAAACTGACAGGTTGATGGAGCACTTACTTCCAAGATCAGCCTACAGTGATGAGGATGCACTCTTTATTGGTCAAGATGACCATAACACGTGTCTAGATACATCTATATGGGATCCGGGCACAGATGATAGTAGGAGGGTGAGTGCACAGGAAGATACAACTGCTCATACAGGATACAGTGTGATTCAGAGGGAGATAACATCTAGTGATGGGGTGCAGTGGCATACAAGAGGACCCAGCAGCACAGTAGACAGTGGGCAATTCAACATGTTATTTTATGCAGAGTATTTTTGGGGATTCCAGAGTTGACACTAGCAGAACTGACACTAGTAGTGAGGGACGTGAGGTGGCACCTCAGCATGACTGTGATCAGGAGTCACACCACTTAGCAGGGCAGTTGAGAGTCAGTGAGGATATGATCATGGCAGCCACCAGGTGCAGTGACGACATGCATACATGGGTGACAAATTATTGCTAGAGAGCATCAGTGGCACATGGCAATTCAGATGGGGAATTTTCCACGGATGATTTTCATACAGTGACGACATGCATACATGGGTGACAAATTACTGCTAGAGAGCATCAGTGGCACATGGAAATTCAGATGGGGAATTTGCCACGGATGATTTTCATACTCTCAGGGAGAGAGTATCTATGATGAGGACCGACTACCAACAGTTGTTGACTGACAGGGACTACCTATTGAGGATTGGTGAGACGTATCATGAGGCTCTGAGGGAGCAGGAGTTGGAGATGGACAGACTTACTCAGGAGTTGTAGAGCACTCGAGGATTCTTGAGAGGCACACAGACAACCCTTCAAGAATTAGAGTCCAGATCAGAGGAGCTTCTTGAGGAGATTTGTCAGAGGTCCACTTCATATGTCTTCATGGGCACTCAGATATATCATTCAGTCACATTGCTAGGGGATGTTGGTGATCTAGCAGAGGAGCACCAATTGATAGAGGACACTTCCATTTGTGTTCCGAGAGTGGTTGACCTCCATGTAGAGGTTGATCCATCAGTACGCCCAGGATCTATGATACAACATGAGTCTACGGTAGACGACATGAGTATGTCGGAGCATACAGTGATGAGTGATAGCTCACAGAGACATGTCGAGATGTATGGTGGGATTCAGAGGGGTATAGTGCCTTGCAGGGAGGAGACGCACCTAGGGGAGCATACAGATGTCACTCCTTTGCAGCAGCACCTAGTTATGAGAGATCACCTTCACCATATCAGTAGTTGCATGGGAGATGAGAAATGGAGGTTGGTTGAGCAGCAGTTGGAGGAGTTACTTCCAGTTGTACTAGATGGTTGGGATTCGGTGATGACCACTGAAGAGTGTTTATCATGGATACCGATGGACGAGCTTCTGGTCAAATCCTTGGGATTGACCAAAGCATGCAACACCTTCCAATCTTACAGTCAGTTGCAGATGTTTCTATTAGCCTATCCTTACACTTTTATCATAGATAGTAGCATGAGGAGGGATAGGCCATGGCTGAGGACATGGGGAGTGGCTAGGCCGACACCACCTGACATGAGTATCTTTACGACATCCAGCCAGATAGAGGTGGATCGTCATAGGTAGCTAGTTGAGATTTGGTGTGTGATGGTGAGCATCATAGGCCAGGTGATAGAAGATGAGCACAGAGGGCTTCTGACAGTGATCAGTCTCACACAGGAGCAGTTAGAGGAGATTGGAAGTGATAAAATTCCAAGTTTACCATGGGATCCGGGTGTTCATTTGGCTAGCAGGATGTTTTACTATAGGTTGACCCAGGTTGTGCCAGAGAGCCACATATGCCACCATGGGTTGGTTTGGAGTGGGCCTGCAGGGATTTGTCCGATGGAGCGAGGCAACTTTTCACTCTTGATCATCATGATCAGACATGGAGATGGTTGGGCAGGTACTCCGTCCACAGAGATGTTTTCACAGATGCAGTTTCTGGACAACAGGTCCAATAGCTACAAGTACTTCAGTTTGAGGATCCAGGAGTGGAGGATCCAGTATATATACAGGGAGCAGTCATGTAAGGTCAGCATAGTGCAGTGCCAGCATGGTGATCTTCGACAAAGTCTAGCATGGGACCCAGGGATTGCAAGGTTGAGCATTTCACTGACTGATAGGGACGAGTGGACCATTGCAGGGGAAAGTTGTTTTGACTTTCCATTGAGATTAAGTATTGAGGAGAGCCCATCTCTTGAGGGTGTCTCACGGAGGTCTTAGAGTACTTCATCCTGGCATCAGCATGTACAGTTGATGGAGGCCGTGTTGATATTGGTAGGGACTTTTTGGATGGACTCATTCTGGGGTGAGGCCAAGTGTCATGTGCAGGAGATTCATAGAGTTGATATATTTCAGGACTATGCTTCACAGGATATTGCAATTCACTTCCTGATATGGGATCCAGGGGGTGGAGTGTATGATTGTTCATATCTGGATGGGTTCTATGGTGTGTCCTACAAGTGGATGTGGGATCTTGGAATTATATTTGGAGAGAATTGGTTATTGCTTGAGGAAAAGCAATTTTCTAGCAGGGAGGACTGTAATGCCCCCACTTTGGGACATCATTATATTACACAGTGTTATGATGGCCAGGGTAGCCAGTTGGAGATTATAGTGAGTACAGGGATTAGTGAGAGGCATTTTGGGGTTCGACTTGCATCGCTCATCCCATTTCATCATTATGATCCATTCTGCACAGGTTGGCTTTGGTTCTGTTGCATTCTAACGATTTCCATGATTCTAAGTATTTTGAGATATTAGTTTATTAAATTCACTAAAGAGGTCATTTTGGGCACATTACTTGGAGGAACCTCTCAGTGTAATAGCTCATTGGAATCGGGAAGAGCAACATTATAGGATGGGATGGTGAGAAGTGACTTTCAGTGGCCAGGGAAGCCACAAGGAGAGATAAGGTGCTTTTCAGAGGTATAAAGGTTAATTAATTAATTAAAGTGATTTAATTAATTAATTAAATATTAATAAAATGAAGGTCACTTTGGAGGGACAAGGTGAGCAGGAAGTATAAAGGAAAGGCAAGGGCCTCTATTCATTCATTCATGTATATTTATCATTTGGATATCTGGCTTCTAGCTAGAGGGCCCATCTCTTGGGGGTTTTGAGGGTTTTGACTTAACAAACCCTAGAGGACGATTCGGTGGTTAAAGATTCCACCTAGCTTGTCCCAAGCTTGGTCTCGGGGATGCAATACTCTCCCACACCATTCTAGTTCGGATCTACATCAGTGCAGGGGGGTTCTACACCAGCCATGGGCACAGGAAAGGAAGGAGGGCGCACCATTGGGGGTTTCCAGCAAGGGGGGTGCACCATTCTTTGAGGGAAGTTCATTCCAAGGGATTGGAAGGGCTTCGACAGATTCTATCGCCTAGGTTTTCATTGCAGATGCTTGGCCATTAGATCTAGTGCATTCCGAAGGAGTTTCATGTGCCATTTGGTTTATTGGATGCATTGGACGAATTGGAGAGAAGGAGGGCAATTTTGAGATTCAGATCTATTCAGTTTGGAGGGGTTATACTTCAGATCTAACCCTGAAACTTCACCCAGTGACTTGCAGTGTCCCGATCTACCTTTCTAGTGAGTTTCAGTGCATTTAGAGGCCTCCTTCATCAGGGCCAAAATTGTAGGGTTTAGCAGTAGGGCGCAACTTCATTGGAGGATTCAACATTTGGAGGAGTTTCCCTTGGTATTTCGGTTTGAGATTTTAGGAGGGGACTCTACACCTCTCGATCTATAGTTTGGCATATTCATTGGACTCATTTGGGGGCTTCTTCAGCTGGGCCGAATTATTGAGGCTTTTAGTCATCTACCAGAGCGTGGCTTTTCTTGTTGGGGGGTTTGGTGTTGCATACGGCCTAGATCTCTACTTGTATTCAGTATTCATCGTGTATCCAGCCTTTGGAGGCTTATAGTATCTTCTTGCAGCATTTTGTAGCAACTCCTATTATGTTATTGGATCCATCTGTTGCGGCATCTTCATTGTATCAAGTTCTCTTACTGTTATAAATAAGATCAAATCTGAGGCATTTTTGGGTTGTCTAATATATTGTTGATCTTGCTTATGGTTGAGGTATGTTCCATCATTGTATCTTCTTGTTTACTGCTGCAAAACACATTAAAATCATCAGTAAAACCCTAAGCACAACCTAAGAGACAAGAATAAGCAAAGTGTTTGATGAAATGCCACAACCACCAAAAGTTTAAAAAGACACTCAAAACCGTGATGTTCTGGGCATGTTGGCTTGATAACATTACAGTCCCTTACACTAAGTGTTTTGTTTCCTCGGGTTATTAATTTGGCCTAACCAGCCTTATTAATTTCCCTTGAGTTTTTCACTCCCACAATAATTCCTCCAAAGTGGTGAAAGGTGTTCTAATGGTCTAGCCCTCTGGTAGCTAGTGTCTAGGAATGTTGTAAATGACCATGTAAGACATCTCTGAAATTTTTGCGGAATTCCGTCGAATCTAGATAGGTTTTTTTTTTTAATTTATTAAAATTGCCTAAGTTGGGTAATTTTAATTAAAATTTGATAAAAAAATGTAAAAACTAGGTCCTTGGGATTTCTGATAGGGGTATTTGTACTCAAAAGAAATGGAATGAGACCCTCTACACCATTGGACCAAGTTTCAGCTCAATTGGACAAGTTTTTCTAGGTGTTTGTCCATGAAGAGTCTTAGTCAGTCAAAAACAACAATTTAATTGCTAGTCATGACATAGTCAAAATGTTATTTTTTGTAAAATTGAGCTAAATGGTTAGATTAAAGGTGGGAGATGATGTATAAACTTTAGGCTATCCTATCCTAACCCCTTTCCTAACCTTTTACACCCCCTTACTCTTACCCTCACTTCATTTCACTTGCTCCCCAAGGAAAGTTGTGCCCCCCTTGAGGAAGTCAATGTCCCAACTTAAAAATTAAAGTGGGATGAGCCCCCTAACCCCTAGTGCGCCCTTCCTATCCCCTAACCATAGTGTTGGGTGGTCTAAAAGGGGATTACCCATCCCCCTCACTCATCCCTCATCCCCCTCACCTCTCCAAAACCCTAAAAGTGCGCCCTCCTTCAGATGATCACTATTTCTTGGGTGTTGACACTTGTCTTGCATCCAAGAGGGGTAACTTTTCCTCTCCAAGTATAAATGACAG
Organism: Picea engelmannii; assembly: GCA_009831015.1. NCBI lineage: Eukaryota > Viridiplantae > Streptophyta > Pinopsida > Pinales > Pinaceae > Picea > Picea engelmannii. The sequence goes on from ML804374.1 coordinate 234,904, forward strand.
CCCTCTCTCCCTCATTTCCTCACCAATTCTATTGCTACTGTTATGCTACCCATTTTTCTCGTCACTCTCCTCATCTCTCCCATCTTGCTCTCATCCACTCTCTTGCTCTCACATTTGGAGAGGAACTTGTAGCAACTAGTTGCTGCAACTTCCTACTGGTTAATAGAAGGCTTTGGAGGACCAATGGTGTGTCAAAGATATGTCTTGGTGCACTTGTGATTGGAGGTGATTTGTTATTTGTTGACGCATTCTTAGGATATAGAGTAAATTTCCCAAGAAAATTAGTTTGCTTGGGTAGATTTCCAATAGTGTGGTTGTGAATCTAAGTGAGTAGGGTAGTAGGTTAGCAAACTAGTTTGTTTTATCTATCTTACTTGCTCTCCATTTGCTCTCATTTTGTAGATTCTTTCACAAGTTTGCAGGTTATCTCAAGGGTTTGCAAGGCTTGCTTTGAGTTGGAAGCTTGCTTTCATAACCCATCTTGAGCCTCCTTAGTTTCTAATAATTATTTTTGTTCATTTCATTTCTGAATTTTGGGTTATCTAACACTTAGAATAGGTCACTAAAACTATTTATCTTGTTGAAATTTGTATGCAGAAAATTTCTGTGTGAAAAAAAAAAATTTCTTTCACTTTGTGTGTGTTTTGCAGCATTTCCAGCAAGCATTTGCTTGCTGTTTTTTGCAGATTCTCGCCAGTACAAAGGGAAGTGCTGCCAAAATTAGGCCACAAAACACTCAAGGAGAGCCTCACATTGTTAGGTAACAATACCCATCTCTTCATCTTCTTTCTCTAGCATTGTAAGCAAGCCCAAGGGAGTCCCTAAGAGGCTTGCATTTCTTGTTTATAATTTTCTACAATTTATCATTTAGTTTGTGCCTACATCTTGGTGTGAGCTTGGCTTAGCCAACCCCCAAAACCATAAGGCTAGGTTATTCTTTTAATTTCTACAATATTTTATTTATTTGTTTGCCCCACTTGTCATTAGGACAAGGTTGTGTGGCTAGTTTTATTTCAGCATTTTACTTCGTTTTATTCCAACCCTCCTTGGCACTGTTGACCAAAGGGAATCAACTCCATGTGCCATTAAGAGATGCATCATCAGATGCTAATATGTCGAAGACAATTTGGTTCTACTAGGCAATTTATGCCTCCAGCACAAGTTTTTATAAACGGAATTTCCGCACCACTGCGTAGGTTAATAATGTAATAGGTCTGCATGAGTCATAGTTAGGTCAGCTACTTGGGGATCTATTCATCAGGAGAGTTCCTTTCACCGAGGGTTTTCTATCCTCATGTTATTAATTGGGCTTTTCAGCCTTATTAATCTCCCTTGAGTTTTTCCCTCACACTAACAATAATTCCTCCAAAGTGGTGAAGGGCGTTCTAACGAAGTGGTCTTCTAGTAGCTAGTGTTTAGGAATGATGTAAATGACCATGCAAGACATCTTATAAAGTTTCGAGGAATTTCGTCGAGTCTAGATAGGTTTTTTTAATTAAATAAATTTCATTAATTTTCCTAGGTTGGGAATTTAATTATTTAATCAATTAATTGTTTTTGAGCAATTAATGTAAAAACTAGGTCCTTGGGTTTTTGATAGGGGTATTTGTGCTCAAATAAAATGGAAAGGCACCCCCTATGCCCTTGGACCAAGTTTCAGCTCAGTCAGACAAATGTTTCTAGGTGTTTGTCCACCCGGAGTGTCGGTCAGTCAAAACAACAATTTTTATTGCTAAGTCAAAATGTAATTTTTGTAATTTTTGAGTTAATGGGGTAATGTATAGATGGAAAAGGGAAAGAAATATGATTCCTAACCTATCCAACCCATCTCCTATCCTATACACACCCCCTCACCCACTCACTTTCTAAAACACTCACGCCCCTAGGGGGATTTGGGCCCCACCCTCACATGGAAACCTTTGAAACACCACTTATTTGAGTTGTGGGGCCCCTTCCATGAGTAGTGCGCCCTTCCTATCCTACCACCTCACTATTTGCTTGTCCCCACACTCCACCTCACATTCCAACTCATCAATCCTCACCCAAACCCTAAGTGGTGCGCCCCTCTCCTTGGAATGCCCTCTTTGGCTTGGTATGTGACACTTGGATCTCATCCAAGAGGGGTGAGTTTTCCTCTCCAATCATAAATAGAGCCTCTCCTCACTCATTTCTTCACCATTCTTTGAGCTAGTGTTACTCTACTGAAATTTCACCCCATCTCTCTTGCTATTTGCCTCTTGCTTCCATCCCATTTTCTCTTGAGAATCTTGGAGCAACTTATTGCTGCAACACTCTCCCCTTTGGATTAATAAAAAATCTTTGGAGGATTTGGAGTAATCAAGAGTATT
>ML804374.1:252184-268387 GCA_009831015.1 Picea engelmannii
AATCTTGTTTATTTGTAATTTGTGTATCTCACATATCTTGTTCATAATTGTTGCAACATCTTTCATTCATTGTTGTAAGTACTTGTATCTATTTTGTTGTGGAGTAGTTGTAATTTTGTAATCTTTGTAATCTTTTGTAATCAACCTCCTTGAACATAGTTGACCCCTTTGCCCAACCTTAGGCACTAGTCATAGTTGACTTAGGGAAGGGTTTTGCTTGGCATAAGTTATTGTGCATCTTGCATTTGCTGCCTTTGCATCATAGGTTAGTACTCCCCCCAGACTTCTAATCAATTAAAACCAACTCCTAGAACATAAACGTTAAATCATATCTAGTACTTAGGGTCTACCCCCCTTGGCTTCCCTAGGAATAAGTCTAGAAGGAAGAGGTTCCAGTCAAGGTTATAGTGTGGACTATGAACTTAGGCATTGTGCCTCCAAGGACACACTAAGTGAGTCGGACTTTGCTCACGTTTGCAAGTGTGTATTAGGACGGCAACAGGCACAAAATAGGAAGACTTGCCTCCACCTTGTGCCATTATATGTGGTTTTCTTAGTTTAGTTTTATTCTTTCAAACATTTCATATTTACTGTTGCCTACACCTTGGAGTGAGCTTGGCCTAGCCAACCCCCAAAATTGTATGGCTAGTTTTAATGGTTTACTTTTCATATGCTAAATGGTTAAAATTATCTAGAAGTAGAAGTAACACCTTAATACTAGTTTAAGCCCATTGAGGCATAGTGATCTATTGATGCTATCTTAGTCTTTTCATTGCAAACTTCAATTATTTCAAGTATTTGTTTTTATTTCCTAAACTTACACAGACACTTCTATTTCTTGCAAGTATCATCGACATGGCATAAATGGTTTAAGGCAACAATATCTTTCCTTTCTTCCAAGTTTAAAGTTCTAATCTTTTCATGCTATTTAAAGTTATACATTGTGATTAAGAACTTTCATTTCTTGCAAGAAAGCAATTTCGTTTTTGTTCAAGCACTCAACTTTTTGGCAAGCAACATCTTGCCTAACACATACACTAACTTAATTTATCTTAGTTCATAGACCTAAATTTTATTAGACTTAATAGGGCACTCACCACTGACCCAACTTTTCCATTTAAACGGGGATTGAAAGGAATAAACAGAATGTGATAGGTTGGGGACGATCTCACGGCGCTCAACGTCCTTTCCGGGAGTACTTATTTCCTTGGGTTGACCTGTGGAGCTAGGGTGGGGCCTTGTTTGCCTCACTTCTTGAGCACCCAACAACTACTTGGAACAAGCGGGGGGAGTCTTGAGGTTGACACTTAGATGGGATTCACTCTTCAACTTAAAAAACTTTAATAATCCTTAATCCACTCAACCTTGGGGCACTCACTTTGGCACTTACACTCTTTATGGTTGACATTTAGATCTTGCAAGCTTTTCACTTTCAAGTTATTTTCATGCAAGTATTTCAATGTTGTGGATAATTAACTAAGTGGTTTCATTGAGTTGTGCCCTTTGTTGATATTATGGTAGCTGCAAGAGGTATTTACCTCCACGTGTAAACCTGACAAGAATAGAATATTCCAGGAAGAAAGAAGAAACCCTAATAAGTTGGCTAATAACCCTAGAAGACAAGTCGGCTCAAGAGGATAATTGATATTAGGTTATTAGCCTACAAGAGAAGAAGTTGGCCAGAAGAAATAATATATACTGAACAGATAGATACCCAGAATGAGAAGTTGGCCCAGGCAGTTAGCCAGAATCAGTATAAATACAGGAGGCCAGTCTTCATTTTGGCAGGCATTTCTCAGAATTGCAGAGCAGCACTTGTACACACTGCAGTTGCCCAGTTTGTGCGCAGGTTTGGAGAAGAGCTGTCGTTGCAGCTGCTGCAGATAGCACATTCCATTTTGGCTTGGACTATCTCTTGATTATGGTTTGGACTATCTGATCAGCTCTTGTTGATGCGCTATCCTTGGGGAAAGGTGCGCTACCCTTTACTTGGCTATCTAGCCTAGGGTTTTCTTCCAGAGTGATTCTTTGTCAAGGTTAAGGTGCTCGGAGGGTGGCTTCGACCTATGGTTGGGTGACAATAGTGATATTGTCTATGGTAAAACGAGCACATCCATTATATTCTAACAGGTTATGGGTCCACACCTCCTTCATTCAGTCTAACCGCAAGAAGGAAACATAGCCATAAGGATATTAAGCTCGTTGAAGAACTGCCGCTAGGGTTTCTAGCAGGAGCAATCACCAAAGCACTGTCGCTAAGGTTACTAGGAGGTGCAGTTGCAGAAACCCTAATCCTCTCGTTGAGGCACCTTAAGTGAAGGGATTGACCTAATTTCCGGAAAGATCAGTGCGCCCTAGCCTAGCACATCTCCTGGTACTCTTAGCAAGCCAAGACATCAAGTTTGAGTTTTTGGTCAAATCTAGGGTTGACCAAGTCAAAGAAGCCATGACTTACTCTATGAAGTCAGAGAACAAGTTAGATGGAGATTCTAACTTTAGAGCGTGGAAGACAAGGATTGACCTCATCCTTGCCAAGAATAAAGTGTTGGATATCGTGAAAGGAAAGATCGTGGAACCAGAGTTTGAAGAAGGAAAAGAGAAGGAACCGCAGAACATTGCAGTTATGGAGAAGTTCAAAGATGGTGACATCAATGCCATGAGTATCATAGTGGAATCTATAAAAGACCACTTGATACCCTACATCTCCCATCTTGACTCATCGAAGAAGATGTACGATGCCCTAACAAACCTCTTCTCAGTCAGAAACATTGGACAAATAATGAGTCTGAAGGATGAGCTCCGTGACATGAAGATGAATGATGATGACAACATAACATCATACTTTGTGAGAATCTCTCAGTTAAGAGATCAACTACAAGTTATTGAAGAGATCATTTCAGAGAAGGAATTGGTAAACATAGTACTCAATGGTCTTCCCAGACATGGGATGCATTTGCCGCAAGCATGAACACAAGGAAGGATTATCCTACATTTGAAGAACTTTGGACTTCTTGTGCTAAAAAAGAATCCAGGATCGGTGCAAAAGAGAAACCCCAAAAGAAGTACGATGATCAAGCCTTCACAGCAAGATTCAAGAATTTCAGGAACAAAAGGAAGTTTGGTTCAAGGAGGAAGCCAAAACAAGAGAAAGATATTTCAGAAATACAATGCTTCAATTGTCGAAAGTATGGTCACTACAAGAATCATTGTCCCGAGCTAAAGAAAAGGAAGGGGACACACAAAGCATCAGTTGCCGAAGAAAAGGAACCTACTAAGAAGACCAAGCAGGGTAAAACATACTTCTTCTTCTAAAAGACAACATAACAATACTCTTCTTAGTTCTTGTACATATCTTGTTTGCATAGTCTCTGTACATATCTTGTATATCTATTTCTTAGAAGATAATATGTTCCAAGAAGAACTATACCTATGGAAGAACAACAAGATAAGGATTGCTATCATTATACAAGTCAGATAACACACATGAAAGGATGAAATACATCAAACAAATCATGTGGAAGCTATTACAAGATAAGTCGAAATCAAAATCAATCCTGAAGAGACTTAGAAGAAGCAAAGACAGAAAGAAGTCAGCAATCAAGAGGAAATTGGAGAAAGACTTATGACACTTTGCAAAAGACAATAAGGATGCTGACAGAAGCGTGGACTCTGTTAGATGGAGGAAGCTGATTATATATTTCCAAAAGAAAAACATGCACTCATACATGAAGAAAGGATTAGGAGGGAGCTAATCCTATGATCCATTGAAGATGATGAAGTATATATCCATTGTAGCAGCCATGAAAGGAAGTACGTGTTCAGTTCGACCTTAGAAGAAGTCTTCTTCGAAGAGAAGCCTTAAAGTATTCCTGGTTGTCCATCCACATCCGTGATCCTATAATGAAAGGAAGAAGTGGAATCTTTAGGGCATGGAATCTATAAGAAACTCCATGGACCCAAGAACTAAATAAAAACATTAGGAAGAACATGAAGATTCCAAGAGAGAAAGAGAAGCCAGAATAACCAGTCATTGTATTAAGAATCACAAGATTACCAGCCTGATATGAACTCACTAAAAGCAATCAAGCAGAGGAACTGAAAGTTGTGATGAAGAACAATGTATATATGCAAGCATTGCAAGATCCAGAACTAGAGGTTCTCCCAGATGGAGGGAGAAGACTATGATGATTACTTGTTCCAGTAAACCATACATACCTCTACATGAGTCATTATATCATCCGCAATATCCATGGGTTGGAGTTCTACATCAGATGAATGCAAAGACTGTTCTCCAGAGAAATTGAACAAAGAGCGTATGAAGAGCAACCTCAAGACTTTGAGGCATACCAAAAAGAGACCCTTGTATGCAAATGGAAGAAGATAACTTGGTGGAGAACCTCCAATGCACAGCGGAAGCGTGGTGAAGATTTTTCTATAATAGAGATATTGTATCAGAATGATTACTCAGAAGATTAGGATGACGGATTGCCAATCCATGACAAAGATCTCATGATGACAGAAGAAGTGTCGCATGGATATGTTCCAGTTTGACCCTTACCACGATGTCGTAATCTAGCAGGAACCAAAAGGAATCCAACAACGATATACTTTATTGATCAGAGCTACATGAAGCCTTCAGAGAAAACCAGTGTTCCAGATCGAAGTACATTTGAAATCAAGCATTACATTATCCGTGATGAAGTCCAAAAAGCAGAAAGTGGTTCTCCAATACATATCTACATAGATGAGCAGATAAGCAGACATTTTGGTAAAGCTTTTGTCCAAGATGAAAGAGTTTGCGTACTCAAGCTGGAGCTCGTGGAGACGACTTCCTTATTGAAAAAGGAAGAGATGACTCCTAGGTTGGGAGGGAGCACTAATGTGTTATTGATTGATGGACAGTCACTTTTCAGTTCGAAAAATGGTCCAGGATGAGAAGTTCCTTTCCAGTTCGTAAAGTGGTTTGAGATTTCTGATGGACAGGCATTTTCCAGTTCGGAAAATGTTCCAGATTGAACGGTCATTTTCATAATGAAAATGGTTCGATGGATTGTTGGTGTACCATAAACAGCGATATCCCATTGTGGTTAACATGGGGAATGGTCTAGGGAAGTCTCTCTTCTTGAGGGTTACTCAAGAAGATTGGCCTGCCTCACCAGACAACGATTTCCCATTGTGGTTAACATGGGGAATGGTCCGTTTTGGAGGTTGGTGCAGGACAATCATTTCCTTTGGAAATGGTCCGGACATTCATTCCTTAGGGCGGGTTCATTCTCTCCAGGTTGCACTTTGTTTAGTGTCGGAGGAATGGCCCAGGGTGGGGAATGGTCTAGGTTCAGCAATCAGGGACAGGCATTCCTTAGGGCAGACTCATTCTCTCCAGGTTACACTTTGTTTAGTGTCGGAGGAATGGCCCATGGTGGGGAATGGTCCAGGCTCAGAAATCAGGACAGTTATTCTTCCTTGCTTGAGAAGAATAGTACAGATAGCTCATCATTGATGTTTTACCTTCTTAGGGCAAATGCTCTTCCAAATCTCATAGATGTGAGTGGAAGAATGGCCCAGATGATTCAGTTTATATCATAACAATGTTTTTCTGTGCAGGTTGATATCAGATGATTGTTATGGAGACTGTATGTCTCTGGACAGTAGATGTATGCTATTGTGGTGGATGTGTTCCCCTGATGGTGACTATATGTCATTGATCAAGTATCTGTGTGCTACTTGGTGTGGCAGTGTACCACTGGATTGTAGTTGTGTACTACTATGGATAGACACAATTGTGTTCTATTGAATGATATTGTTTTGATTGCCTTGAAGACTATCAGCAGTGTTGAAAATGATTATCAACTAGATGGATGATCAATGAACAAAGATTTCCCAGAGAGAAAATGGTTCAGAACATTTACTCTTCTAGATTAGAAGAATGGCTCTTGTGTCACTCTGTGGAGTGAGTATCATGTCTGATTACTCAGATAGTGTATGGTTCTGAGAGATGATGCAGCTGATGACAGTGATGGTGATGATGGTGCTCATGATCTAGTCATGAGATAGTCTATACAACTATGTTGATGCTACCGGGTGCATGGTATATTTGTGCTCAAGACCATTACCTGTAATACTAATACCTCCCTAGCTAGGAGGGAGTATTGATATTATGGTAGTTGCGGGAGGTATTTACCTCCACGTGTAAACCTGATGAGAATAGAATATTCTGGGAAGCAAGAAGAAACCCTAATGAGTTGGCTAATAACCCTAGAAGACAAGTCGGCTCAAGAAAATAATTGATATTAGGTTATTAGCCTACAAGAGAAGAAGTCGACCAGAAGAAATAATATATACTGAACAGATAGATACCCAGAATAAGAAGTCGGCCCAGGTAGTTAGCCAGAATCAGTATAAATACAGGAGACCAGTCTTCATTCTGGCAGGCATTTCTCAGAATTGCAGAGCAACACTTGTGCGCACCACAGTTGCCCAGTTTGTGCGCAGGTTTGGAGGAGAGTTGCCGTTGCAGCTGCTGTAGCTAGCACATTCCATTTTGGCTTGGACTATCTCTTGATTATGGTTTGGACTATCTGATCAGCTCTTGTTGGTGCGCTATCCTTGGGGAAAGGTGCACTACCCTTTGTTTGGCTATCTAGCCTAGGGTTTTCTTCCAGAGTGATTCTCTGTCATGGTTAAGATGCTCGGAGGGTGGCTTCATCCTATGGTTGGGTGACAATAGTGATATTGTCTATGGTAAAATGAGCACATCCATTATATTCTAACACCCTTTGCCCTTGGAGGCTTCATTTAAGCTTTTAATTTTAGTTTAAAGTGGTGTGTTAGTTAGTTGGTCTGGCCCCCTTGAAATTGTGCATCCTTTGGAGGCAACTTCTGTTAGAAAGTAATGGATGTGCTCGTTTAACCATAGACAATATAACAATATTGTCACCCAACCATAGGCCGAAGCCACCCCTGAGCACCTTAACCTTGACAGAGAATGATTCTGGAAGCAAACCAATAGCCAACCAAGGCTAATGCATAAAGATAACCAAGACTGATCAGAAAGTCCAACCATAACCAACAAAAAGTCCGATCCTAAACCAGGAAACCAGATTGCGGCAATTGTCGGCTACAGCGACTCCCCAGAATTGCACACTAATCCAGTTTCTGCAGTGCGCACTTCTTCCCAGCTGAAATTCTGAGTTGTGTGTACAAAATGAGGTCTGGCTACTTGTATTTATACTGTTTCCTGAGCTGTCTGAGCCGACTTCTCATTCTGGAGACTAAATACTTAATATTAATTATTTCCTTGAGACGACTTGTCTTCTAGGGTTATGTTCAATGCTTTAGGGTTAATTCTTGCTTCCCAAAATATTCTATTCTTGTTAGAGTTACACGTGGAGGTAAATATCTCCCGCAGCTACCATAATATCAACACTCCATCCTAGCTAGGGAGGTATTGAAGGCAATGGTCTTGAGCACAAACATACCATTCAACCGGTAGCATCATCATAGCCATATAGGCTAGACCATGATTAGATCATGAGCACCATCATCACTATCATCTGATAGCATCAATTGTATCATCTCTCGTAGGCATACTCTATCTGAGTAATCAGGCATTATGTTGAATAAGTTACTCACTTCATAGAGTGATACAAGGACCATTCTTCTAATCTGAACATACGTCTTAGAAGAATGACTGTCCCAACAGATGCTAAAAGCTATGCCATGGACTACAGAGAACATTCCTATCGAAATGTCAGTCTAGGAATATTTTGTAATCGGGTCATATGTACTATAGAGATCTATCTCAACCTATATGCCTTTAGAAAATATTAGTCCTGAACCATCTTCCTAATCGGGCCACAATCTGTGCCTTAGGAAAATACTAGTGCATGACATGTCAACAAATTGTCAACCTGGACCATTCTCCACGGAGAGAATACCTGTCCACCAGCAATTTGTTCTATCTGAACCATTCTCTGCCTGGAGAATGTTTGTCCATAAGCACACTGACTATCCATCTAGCTGATAATCATTTTCAACATGACTGATAGTCTACATGGAAGTTAGAACAATGTCATTCAATAGAACACAACTGTGTCGATTCATAGTAATACACAACTACAATCCAATGGTGCACTACCACACCAAGTAGAACACAACTACTTAATCAGTGACACCTAGTCACAACTAGTGGAACACATCCACCACAGTAGCATACATCTATTGTCCAGAGACATACAGTCTCCATAGAAATCATATCATCTGATATCAACCTGCACAGAAAAACAATATCATGATATAAACTGAATCATCTAGGCCATTCTTCCACTCACATCTGTGAGATCTGGAAGAGCATCTTCCCTCAGAAAGTAAAACATCAGCCATGAGTTATCTAGACTATTCTTCTCAAGCATAGAAGAATAACTGTCATGATTTCTGAGCTTGGACCATTCACCTATCTGGGCCATTCCTCCAACACTAAACAAAGTGCAACCTGGAGAGAATGAGTCTGCCCTAGGGAATGTCTGTCCCTGATTGTTGAACCTAGACCATTCACCTATCTGGGCCATTCCTCCAACACTAAACAAAGTGCAACCTGGAGAGAATGAATCTTCCCTAGGGAATGACTGTCCGGACCATTTCCTAAGGAAATGACTGTCCTACACCATCCTCCAAAACAGGCCATTCTTCGAAACTGCTCACAACTGTGAGCTTTGAAAGAATGAGTGCTCGGCGAGGCGGACCATTCTACTTGACCACTACTGAGAGTGAATGCCCAGAATAAAGAGTGTCCTAGACCATTCCCCCACACTGGCCACAAGGGGAATCGTTGTCTATGGTACATCAACAATCTATCGAACCATTTTCATTATGAAAAATGACCGTCCGATCTGGACCATTTTCCGAACTGGAAAATGCCTGTCCGTCAGAAATCTCAAACCACTTTCTGAACTAGAAAGGAACTGCTCATCCTGGACCATTTTTCGAACTGAAAAATGACTGTCCATAAATCAATAACACAACATTGCTCCCTCCCAACCTGGGATTCATCTCTTCCTTTTTCAATAAGGAAGTCGTATCCACGAGCTTCAGCTTGTTTCTTGAGTACGCAAACTCTTTCATCTTGGACAGAAGCTTTACCAAAATGTCTGCTATCTGCTCATCTGTGGAGATATATATTGGAGAACCACTTCTCTTTTCTGGACTTCATCACGGAGAATGTAATGCTTGATCTCAATGTACTTCAGTCTTTCTGGAACACTTGTTTTCTCTGAAGGATTCATATAGCTCCTATTATTACAGTGTATCATGGTTGGATTCAACTATTTTGTTTCCTGCTAGCTCATGACATCGTGGAAAGACTCAAACTGGAACATATCCAAGTGGCACTTCTTCTGTCATCATGAGAGTTTGTCATGGATTAGCAATCCATCATCCTGGACTTCTGAGTAACCATTCTGATACAATATAGAAATTTTTCACCACGCTTCTGCTGTGCATTGGAGGCTCTGCACCAAGTTGTTTGAATCCATACATGATCTTCTTCCATCTGCATACAAGGGTCTCTTTCTAGTATAACTCAAAACCTTGAGGTTGCTCTACATACGCTTCTTCGTTCAATTTGAGGAGAACAATATTCATTTGATGTAAACTCCAACCCATGGATATTGCAGACGATATAATGGCTCATGTAGAGGTATGTCTGGTTTATTGGAACAGGCAAACATCATAGTCTTCTCCCTCCATCTGGGAGAACCTCTAGTTCTGAATCTCGCAATGCTTCTATTCATAAGTCTTTCATACATTGTTCTTCATCACAACTTCTATTTCTTCTGCTTGATTGCTTCTAGTGGGTTCAAACCAAGCTAGTAATCTTGAGATTGATATAATGACTGGTTGTTCTAGCTTTTCTTTCTCTCTTGGAATCTTCATGTTCTTCCTCATGTTTCTCTTTAGCTCTTGGGTCCATGGAATTTTCTATAGATTCCATGCCCTGAAGATTCTAGCTTCTTCCTTCCATCATAGGATCATGGATGTGGATGGATAACCAGGGATATTTCGAAGAAGACTTCTAAAATCAAACTGAAAATGTGTTGCTTTTCATGGTTGCTACCATTGATGGGAACATGGATAGATACTTCACAATCTTCAATGGATCATATTATTTAGGATTAGCTCCCTCCTAATCCTTTCTTCATGCATGAATGTATGCTCTTCTTTTGGAGTTATATAATCGGCTCCATCCATCTCAGAGAGTCCATGCTTCCATTTGCATCCTTATTGCCTTCTACAAAGTGTCACAAGTCTTTTCCCAATTTCCCTTTTTGATTGTTGACTTCTTTTGGTTTTTACTTCTTCCAGGTTTCTTCAAGTTTGTTTCTAATTTCAGCTTATCTTGCAGTTGTTACTTATGTTAATAGCTTCCACATGAATTGTTACCAAGGGTTGTCGATGTACTTCATCTTCTCATGTGTATTGCTTGACGTGTATTCTTCATGATAGAAATCCTTATCTTGTTGTTCTTCCATAGGTATTGTGTCTCTTTGAACATTTATCTTCTAGAAAATAGATATGCAAGATATGTACATAAAACTATGTAAACATGGTATGTACAAGATTTATGAAGAATATTGTTACCTTGTCTTAGAAGAAGAAGTATGTTTTATCTTGCTTGGACTTCTTTGAGGGTTCCCTTTATTTGGCAACTGATGCTTCGTGTGTTTCCTGTTTCCTTCCTTTTCATTAACTCAGGACAATGATTCTTGTAGTGACCATATTTTCGACAGTTGAAGCATTGTATTTTTGACATATCTTTCTCTTGATTTGATGTCTTCCTTGAGCCAAACTTCTTTTTATTCCTGAAGTTCTTGAACCTTGATGTGAAGGCTTGATCATCGTATTTCTTTTGGGGTTTCTCTTTTGCACTAATCCTTGATTCTTCTTGCGCACAGCAAGTCCAAATTTCTTCAAATGTGGGATACTCCTTCCTTGTGTTCATGCTTGCGACAAATGCATCCCATGTCTTGGGAAGACCATTGAGTACTATATTTACCAGTTACTTTTATGAAATGATCTCTTCAATAGCTTGTAGTTGATCTCTTAACTGAGAGAAGTATGATGTTATGTTGTCATCATCATTCGTTTTCATGTCACAGAGCTCATTCTTCAGATTCATTACTTGTCCAATGTTTCTGACTGAGAAGAGGTTTGTTAGGGCATCATACATCTTCTTAGATGAGTCAAGATGGGAGATGTAGGGTATCAAGTGGTATTTTATAGAGTCCACTATGATACTCATGGTATTGATGTCACTGTCTTTGAACTTCTCCATAACTGCAACATTCTGAGATTCATTCTCTTTTCCTTCTTCAAACTCTGGTTCCACAATCTTTCCTTTCACGATATCYGACACTTTATTCTTGGCAAGGATGAGATCAATTCTTGTCTTCCATGCTCTAAAGTTAGGAGCCCCTTCTAACTTGTTTTCTGACTTCGTAGAATAAGTCATAATTGCTTTGACTTGGTCAACCCTTGATTTTAACCAAAAACTCAAATTTGACGTCTTAGCTTGCTGAGAGTACCAGGAGATGCACTAGGCTAGGGCGCATTAGTCTATCCAGAAATTAGGTCAATCTCTTCACTTAAGGCGCCTCAACGAGAGGGTTAGGGTTTCGATGCTGCAACAAAAATTGGCTGCAACTGCAACTGTAACTAAGCAAATCCTCCCGATCTATCTTCCAGTACTTAGACTGTCCGAAGATAGAGTGTGCCCATAACTTGTTAAAAAGTAATAGATGTGCTCGTTTAACCATAGACAATATAACAATATTGTCGCCCAACCATAGGCCGAAGCCACCCCCAAGCACCTTAACCTTGACAGAGAATGATTCCGGAAGAAAACCAATAGCCAACCAAGGATAATTCATAAATATAACCAAGACTGGTCAGAAAGTCCAACCATAACCAACAGAAAGTCCGAGCCTAAACCAAGAAACCAGATTGCGGCAACTGTCGGCTGCAGCTGGTCCCTAGACTTGCTCACTAACCCATTTTCTGCAGTGTGCACTTCTTCCCAGCTGAAATTCTGAGCTGTGTGTACAAACTGAGGTCTGGCTACTTGTATTTATACTGTTTCCTGAGCTGTCTAGGCCGACTTCTCATTCTGGAGACTAAATACTTAATATTAATTATTTCCTTGAGTCGACTTGTCTTCTAGGGTTATGTTCAATGCTTTAGGGATACTTCTTGCTTCCCAGAATATTCTATTCTCGTCAGGGTCACACATGGAGGTAAATACCTCTCGCAGCTACCATAATATCAACAACTTCATTGTTGGGTTTGTGTAATTTGTGTTTGCCATTGAAAGCAGTCACATAGAGTTGCGCATCCTTTGGAGGCACTCTATTGTTGAGCATGTTGGCTTGATGTGTTGGTAATTTCTCTCCACTTGAAGTATTTTTTTTCCTGCAATCAAGTAGTTGGGTTAGTGTTTGTCTCTTTGTCTATAATTGTATCTTTCATGTATCTTATGTTTAGTTGTATCTACTAGATCTCCTTTTGTAAATTTGTATCTAGTTATTCTTTATTTGTATCTAATCTTGTATTTAGTTGTATCTAGTCATTTTGTAATCTTGTGTAATTATTGTAAAATCTATCTCCCTAAATATTTAGTTGACCCCTTCACAATCTTAGGCACTAGTCTTAGTTGTCTTAGGAAAGGGTTTGTTTTACATTCGAATTGTTGCACATTGCATTTGTTGCTTTTGCATATAGGCTAGATCCTCCCCCAAACGTTTTAACTAATTGAAACCAACTCCTAGAATTAACCTTTAATCTCGCATAGTAACTAGGGTCTACCCCCCTTGGCTTCCCTAGGAGTAAGCCTAAACGGAAGAGGTTCAAGTCGAGGTGACAGTGGGCTTTGAACCTAGGCATTGTTCCTCCAAGGACACACTAAGTGAGCATGACTTAGCTCATGTTTGTGTTGAAATAATGTAACTACAAAGTGTATTCTAATTATTATTGTGGTATTATTCATTAGATCAATCCCCTATTGCGGATTGATCATGTCGGCTATTGTAAAAGACCAAATCCCCTTTTGCGGATTGGTTAAAGTATAATTGTAATAGGCAGAATAAGAAGTCGGCCCCATAATATATTAAAGGTGATTATAACCACCCAGAAGAAGAAGTCGGCCCTGCCAGTGAAGAGACACTTCCACACGTGCCAGAATTATATAAATAAGGAGGCTAGCGCCTCACTTAGACACACACTCACTTGTTCATTGAGAGACAAGTTTCAGAGCTGCAGTTGGAGAAGAGAGAGAGAAACGCGCATTCTTGGGAGAGGACTTTCTGTATTTATTTGATTTATCTCTTGGCATTGTATTGGCTATCTATAATAAGGAAGTTTTGTTGGGTTTTCTTCCCCATGAGGGTTTCCCAGGATAAATGTTATGTCTCTTGTGATTGTGTATTTCTCAGTGATCCTATCTTATGCTATTGTTATCTAGTGAAATGAAAATAACTCTAATAATAGCTTAAACCTTAACATGGTATCAGAGCTAAGCTGAAGAGAGCATCTTTCACAAGAGAAAAGTGAAAACGTCACTGTTGTCGTACATGCAAATTACGTCTTTTTGTTGATGAAGTATTTCATCCCCAAAACCATCTAGAAAAGTGTGCCCTTCCTCAAGGATCACTTTGGCATCCTCAGAGCAACTTTTCAGTGGATAGATCTCCCGAAAAGTGAAACCCTAGTTTCACAAAGTACCAGAAGTACCAGAAAACCAGAGTACCAGAAGTACCAGAGGTACCAAAAAACCAGAAGCACCAATCCAGAAATCCAGAGATCAAGTTTGGAGGGGTAAAAGTTGGATTTTCTCAGATCCAAACACACCAGGCTACTCACCTTAGACAAGCGCACCTCCTGGTAAGTTCAGAATTTGATTTTGAGCATTTTCATTTTTGGACATTTTCCTAGCTTCAGGTAAAAGATGTTTACAAGCACTAAGCTTGTTGACAAGCTGGAAGGTGTGGAAAACTTTCGTGCCTAGAAGTATAGGATTGGTCTCATTCTTGAAGAGAATGACCTAGCAAGATTTGTCAAATAAGAAGTGTCGGAACCCGACGATGCTGCAGAAAAAGAAAAGCATCAAAAGGACACGATCAAGGCCAAAAGAATCATTGCAGATTCAATCAAAGGTCACTTGATCCCTTATGTGTCATCAAAGAAGACTCTGAAAGAAATGTTTGATTCCCTAAGCAGACTATATGAAGGAAAGAACATAAACCGGAAGATGAACCTAAGAACTCAGCTCAAGAATACAAGGATGCAGAGAGGAGAATCAATCAAAGAATATTTCTCCAGAATATCCCAATTCAAAGAACAACTAGAAGCATTCGGAGATGCTATAGATGAAGACGAACTTATAATGACGGCCCTTAATGGTCTCACAAGACCTTGGGATGCATTCATCCAAACGATTTGTGCCAAAACGGAGAGACTAAAGTTTGACGGTCTATGGGAAAAATGCATTCAAGAAGAAACAATAATAGCTAACTGAGAGGCTTTACTAGCAAGAGATGAAGATCAAGCCCTAGCTACTCACACCAAAGGAGGAAGAAAGAAGTCTTACTTCCAGAAAGAAACTCATAAAGAGTCTCAGCCCCAAAACAAATTCAGTCATAAGAATCTCATCCAAAGAGATTCCAGAAGAAAGGACAACAAAAGGAAAGAGATTACTCATCTGTCCAATGCTATCATTGTGACAAGATGGGACATATTGTGAGATATTGTCCAGCAAGACGAGAAGAATACAAGAGGAAAAATAAGAGGCACCATGCCCATGCAGTGGAAGATGAAGAGCCACCTGCAAAGATGTTAAGAGAACAAATTAAAGCCTATGTCTTAATCTCGGCCCTCTCGGGATCAGTAACACCTGGAGAGGACACTTGGCTCATTGATAGTGGTGCCTCCAAGCACATTTCAAAAAAGAAGTTTTCTCAAAAAGTGACACTTGGAGATGATTATCAATATCCCATCAAGGGAGTGGAAGAATCAAACTACAAACTTAATTCAGGGAATTCAATGAAGATGAAGGATGTACTCTATGTACCAGGTTTGACAAAGAACCTACTCTCCATATCAGCTTTAGAAAAGAAAGGCTTCAGAGTTGCCTTTATAGATGGAGAAGTTCTTATGTGGGGTAAAGGAGAAACCATAAAAGTAGCAATCATCATTGGAAAAGAAGAAGGTGGCTTGTATAAGCTAAAAGGTCACTCAGAAGCTGCCATGACCCACGCCATTGAGAATCCATGTGAACTATGGCATAGAAGATTAGCCCACATCAACTACAAGGCTCTACCATACGTATGCAAAGAAATCACAGGTCTACCAGAACTCAAGGTTGACCATGAAGGCATGTGCAATGGATGTGCACAAGGGAAGAACATCAAGAACCCTTTTCCGAAGAGAGACAACAAAGCAGAAGGAGCCTAGAACTCATTCATTCAGATGTGTGTGGCCCAATGCCATCATCCTCCATCAATGGGTATGTATACTATGTATCTTTCATTGATGATTATTCTCTTAAGACCTGGGTGTACTTTTTGAAATCAAAAGATGAAGTGTTCAGTAAATTTAAGGAATTCAAAGCCTTGATAGAGAATCTTTCCGAAAGAAAGATCAAGATACTCAGGTCAGATAATGGAGGAGAATACACCTCAAAAGAGTTTGTGATCTTCTGCAAAGATGTTGGGATCAAGAGGGAGCTCACCACTCCCTACAATCCTCAACAAAATGGTGTAGCAGAAAGAAAGAACGGAACGATAATGGAAGCAGTGAAGACCATGATCCATGATCCATGATCAAGATCTTCCTATGTGCTTATGGGCAGAAGCAACAATGACAGTCATATATGTGCAAAACTGATTGTCCCATAGTGCACTTGGGTTCAAGACCCCAGAAGAGATGTTCACCAGAAAGAAGCCAGAGGTAAGCCATCTCAAAATATTTAGCTGCCCAGTATTTATACATATTCCAAAAGAAAAGAGAAACAAGATGGACCCTTCAGGAAAGAAGGGAATATTTGTGGGATACTATGAGGTCTCCAAGGCCTTCAGGATTTATATACCAGGTCACCATCACATTGAGATCAGCAGGGATGTGACCTTTGATGAAGATGCAACGCTCAAGAAATCGAGA